>JAWPHD010008767.1:0-111296 GCA_037043455.1 Cyrtodaria siliqua
TACTTTCTGAGATACGTCCTCCCAAAGTCTTAGAAACGACAGAGAGCATCGACCCTGTATATTTTGAGAAGGCTAATCTCAGAAAGAACTGGAGGGATCTAATTGCATTTTGCGGACGAGGAAGTAGTTCACAATGTAAGTGTATGTGCGCTTTAGTTGAACAAAAAATGTTAAAAGTTATGAAGCAAAAACATGCACGGATCGAGCGCTTTGTTGATTATCTTTCCCGTAAACCCGTTCAAAAAGTCATATAGTACCGCCACCGTGAAGTTGAGGTGAAAACGGTAAAATTCCCAACATGACCACAACATTCACTCAAACCGGTAGTGACATCGTAGGTCAAATGATTTAATTAAATATTCACAGAACATGGCGAAACACAACACAAATAGTGTCGAAGACAGCGTTACCAAAATGACGAAACACAACAAAAATAGTGGCGAAGACAGGGTTACCAACATGACGAAACACAACACAAATAGTGGTGAAGAAAGCGTTACCAAAATGACGAAACACAACACAAATAGTGGCGAAGACAGCGTTATACAAATGACGAAACACAACACAAATAGTGGCGAAGACAGGGTTACCAACATGACGAAACACAACACAAATAGTGGTGAAGACAGCGTTACCGACATGACGAAACACAACACAAATAGTGTTAAAGACAGGGTTACCAACATGACGAAACACAACACAAATAGTAGTGAAGACAGCCTGACCAACATGACGAAACACAGCACAAATAGTGGTGAAGAAAGCTTTACCGACATAACGAAACACAACACAAGTAGTGGTGAAGACAGCGTTACAGACATGACGAAACACAACACAAATAGTGGCGAAGAAAGCGTTTCCGACAGAACGAAACACAACACAAATAGTGTTAAAGACAGTGTTGCCAAAATGACGAAACACAGCACAAATAGTGGTGAAGACAGTGTTGCCAAAATGACGAAACACAGCACAAATAGTGGTGAAGACAGTGTTGCCAAAATGACGAAACACAACACAAATAGTGGCGAAGAAAGCGTTTCCGACAGAACGAAACACAACACAAATAGTGTTAAAGACAGTGTTGCCAAAATGACGAAACACAGCACAAATAGTGGTGAAGACAGTGTTGCCAAAATGACGAAACACAGCACAAATAGTGGCGAAGACAGCCTGACCAACATGACGAAACACAACACAAATAGTGGTGAAGACAGAGTTACCGACATGACGAAACACAACACAAATAGTGGTGAAGACAGAGTTACCATCATGACGAAACACAACACAAATAGAAGTGAAGACAGCGTTACTGACATGACGAAACACAACACAAATAGTGGTGAAGACAGCGTTACCGACATGACGAAACACAACACAAATAGTGTTAAAGACAGTGTTGCCAAAATGACGAAACACAGCACAAATAGTGGCGAAGACAGCCTGACCAACATGACGAAACACAACACAAATAGTGGTGAAGACAGAGTTACCGACATGACGAAACACAACACAAATAGTGGTGAAGACAGAGTTACCATCATGACGAAACACAACACAAATAGAAGTGAAGACAGCGTTACTGACATGACGAAACACAACACAAATAGTGGTGAAGACAGCGTTACCGACATGACGAAACACAACACAAATAGTGGCGAAGACAGCGTTACCGACATGACGAAACACAACACAAATAGTGGTGAAGACAGAGTTACCAACATGACGAAACACAACACAAGTAGTGGTGAAGACAGCCTGACCAACATGACGAAACACAGTACAAATAGTGGTGAAGACAGCGTTACCGACATGACGAAACACACCACAAATAGTGGTGAAGACAGAGTTACCGACATGACGAAACACAACACAAATAGTGGTGAAGACAGCCTGACCAACATGACGTCACACAACACAAGTTGTGGTGAAGACAGCGTTACCGACATGACGAAACACAACACAAGTAGTGGTGAAGACAGCCTGACCAACATGACGAAACACAACACAAGTAGTGGTGAAGACAGCCTGACCGACATGACGAAACACAACACAAATAGTGGTGAAGACAGCGTTACCGACATGACGAAACACAACACAAGTAGTGGTGATGACAGCGTTACCGACATGACGAAACACAACACAAATAGTGGTGAAGACAGAGTTACCTACATGACGAAACACAACACAAATAGTGGTGAAGACAGCGTTACCGACATGACGAAACACAACACAAATAGTGGTGAAGACAGAGTTACCGACATGACGAAACACAACACAAATAGTGGTGAAGACAGCCTGACCAACATGACGTCACACAACACAAGTTGTGGTGAAGACAGCGTTACCGACATGACGAAACACAACACAAATAGTGGCGAAGACTGCGTTACCGACATGACGAAACACAACACAAATAGTGGTAAAGACAGAGTTACCGTCATGACGAAACACAGCACAAATAGTAGTGAAGACAGCGTTACCGACATGACGAAACACATCACAAATAGTGGTGAAGACAGAGTTACCGACATGACGAAACACAACACAAATAATGGTGAAGACAGCGTTACCGACATAACGAAACACAACACAAATAGTGGTGAAGACAGCGTTACAGACATGACGAAACACAAAACAAGTAGTGGTGATGACAGCGTTACCGACATAACGAAACACAACACAAATAGTGGCGAAGACAGGGTTACCAACATGACGAAACACAACACAAATAGTGGTGAAGACAGCGTTAACAACATGACGAAACACATGACAAATATTACCGATATTAATAATTATTAGCGTTACCGACTTTTATCATATAAAATGGCTTCTGGGAGTGCAATGAAGTCGTGACTTATTTATTGTAATACACTAGTGTATTATACCCTAACCCTAACCCTAACCTTGTAATACATTAGTGTATTACAGATGCAAATGGGGACCGAATCACTGTTTGTATAAGTGAAACATTTAATCCCAATTGTGTGCATGGTATATCATACGATACGTTCAGACACCTATGTATTATTATTTGATATCTTACTTAATAATATGCATGTTAGTAACGTTAAAGGTCTAAGGTGTCGCATTATGTGATGGGTGAACGCATTTACAGCCGCGTTATGTAGCGACGTCATGTAAACAACAAAGTGACGTCATGATTTCTCTTACAAATTACTAGCCTCGTATCTTACCATTTTATCCAACTCGTTTATTAAAATCAATAATACACAGTCACTCTTGTAAGATCCTCTATGTAACGGTCAGTAGGCAGTTCCTCCTACATGTTAGATTAATTCGATATTAACTTATGTGTACACAATCCGGGTCCCTTTCAAAGGAAATGTGTAACAATAAAGTAGTGTCCATTGTCAGATGTAACAGAGTATGTCCATAAAATAAGGCTTTTCAGGGCACAGACCTGTTTCTGCAATAACAAAACGGGTCCGAGTACAAAGATGTTTCATTTATAATAAACACAAAACATATAATATGTATATATATTGTTTATTACGTAAGCTAATGAATAGTATAAACATAAATTATTATGGAGAGCACTGTAACAATAAAAAAGCATAATTATACAGTTTGATGCGATTGTTAAAAGGACTCGTTTTATAACCGCCTTATTTATTGCCTAATAACTTCCAATTTTAAAATACTGTAATAAGTTCCGAGATTTTGGATTTATTTATAAAATCGGGTATTATCTCTCTTGATTATCTAACATTTTGAACTACTACTTTGGTACTATCATTTGTATATATACTTTAAAAATAGTACATTGATCACAAAACAAGTCCTTTTCCTAGTCCTAGACTAAGGTGCGCCGAGGGTCTATGAACCGTTACACACAATTATAAACTGGTATGCCTTCGTTCTGTGAACATGGTGAAGCTCAATTTTACTTTGTTTTAATTTGTACATCTTATAACATGTATACGGATATTAAAAAGAAACATATTAGAAAATATTACATACAAAGGCCAAATGTGTTTAAATATGTAACACTGCTAAAATCTTCAAAAAAGAAAGAACATTTTAAGTAAATATTTTTATGAGACGTTTACTGTCAGATGTTATATTCCAAATATTATTTTAAAACATATTCAATTACCATGATTACATCCTCACATAAATTGTTATTTTATATATACCTTACTTTCATTTTGATATCCTTGGACTATTGATTAACATGTGTGACTGACATGATCTATGATTAATTAATGATAATACGGAATGTGCATTTTAAAATACAAGTGAGAGTGTAGAAATATGTGTTATTTGTCATGTGATTATAATAATGTATTACAAATTATATATGTAATGATGAGAAACAGTAAAATTTTAATCTATAAAATATCTGTCTATGTATTATATCTATGTTATCTGTCATGTGATTATAATTATGTATTACAGATTATATACAGTATGTAATGATGAGAAACAGTAAAGGTTTGAATATTTATCTATGTAATATATTGGCAATGAAATTTGTTTAAATCAATCTTTAAGACGACAATTTTTATAATATACATTGATAATCTTTACGATAAAACAGCTTTTAATGTATTGCCGAATCTCATTCTTCTTCGTAATGAAGTTTTATTGTTGTTGTTTTTCTCATACAAAGCAATCTGACTACCTTTATATAGTTTAGGCTGGAATGTTTAAAAAGCATGCTAAAATATCTGTAAACCAGAATAATTATGCTTATCTACGCGTAAAATGAAACAATCGAAACAATTTTCGGAAGTCTGATTATTGAAATTATTGTTTAACAATGCTTTATAACTTAATAATCTAAACCGGTTTTCGCCTTTACTGCTTCGTCAGAGAGTTAAAATCATGTAACATAAAACATAAACATACAGCATTACACTTAAAATAATATACAAAAAAAGAGAAAAACATATACAAATACAAAGAAAAAAATCCTATTTTAAATATACCTGAGAAGGTTATAATAATATTTAAATGTTTTAATTTTACAATAAGCAAACTTTTTAAGCCGAAATTAAGGTTTTATTGCATACCCCAGCCAACCCTGTTTTCGCTTCTTAAACAAGTGGTTGGATGGGGTATGAACGTTAATACTCGGACCACGTAATGTTTTAAGGTAAATACTATTGCAGGAAGTAAACAAATCAACATATTTACAATAACAGCTACTAAGGAGACCCTCTAAGTTGGCAGCGCCTCCGTGGTCGAGGAATTAACTGCTGCGGGTTCGAATCCCACTGGGAGCTCAACTTGTAAGTGAGAGAGTATCGACTCTTACGGATGGCGGGAGGTATACAGTACTGGTTCTACCCAGTAATACAACAACAAATAGACCGTCATAAACAGCCTAAAATGTGCTAGAAAATGACGTTAAACACCGTAAATCTAAGTTGACATAACTCACATAAGAAATAAAATATGAAGAATGAAAGAAAAATGATATCCGATGCATAAAACAAAAGCTTAATGGCTCTCTCTATTAACCCTTAACCCGCTAAGCACGACTAGAATAGCCTTTGCGTCCATTGTAAAACCGGAGGCTGATCAGGGTTTACCATGTCCGGATGTTGATCAGACATTTTCCCCAAAACACCGCTTTGTCACATAAATGGAATGTTCCTAATTCAAAGAAAGAACAGTCCATTACATATATGTAGCGCGTTAAGGGTTAAAGCAAACGCACACAAAATCCAATAATAACATAAACAAATAAACATACAAAATACACAAGATCAAATTATATATACAAAAGTACAAGTCCGTATATATAAAATTCATTTTAAACAAATATTGTTTTTGTTCACGCACACAAGCACGCACGCATGAATCCACGCACGCACGCACTTATATCGCTTTATGAAACGAGTATGATTCAAATGAGTAAATGTGTTCCTAATTATCTCATATATTTATGTAAACGTAAATTCAGTGACAAAAACTAATAAAATCAAACTATGCAATTATACCTTGCTATGCAACAAATTCAATTTACACATTTATATCACGCTATTTAATTATAACACCCTAGAATTACAACGCGATATGCAATTATATCACACTTTTCGATTATATCATGATTTTCAATTATATTGCGATATTCAGTTCTATCACGATATTCAATTATATTTGATTTTTCAATTACTAACAGCTATCAACTAAACACGCTATTCAATTATTTCACGTTATTCAATTATAATCTATCACGATATTGACTTATATCACGCTATTCAATTAATTATATCACACTATGCAGTTATATCACGCTAAGCAATTATATCAATTATCCAAGGGGTATGTGTGTAATAAAATGCGCAATCAACACACATTCAAAACAAGCAAGTTACATCCATAAATAATTAAATACATTGATGGGTTAACGGTTTTTCATATTTGAAGACAGTCTTAAAATATGTCACACTAGACAACGGTTATTTCCAATGTCACTAGATATAAAAGTCAACAGGAATGTACACACATGAATTACGCTTTGTTTGCATATTAAATGAAGATGTTTCAAAACTACTACACTATGTTATAAATTTGTTTTTGAATTAAGATCAGAATGCTGAAACTTGAAGCAGACGAAATACAACTAACTACAGTTTATACCTAATGTATGTACCACCTACCGCCCGCTCGTGTTCACCAATACCAGATCGGTTTTCTTTGAACAAGGAAACCATTATTACTCCTCACCCGCCCCACCCCCTTATCAAGCAATTTTTGAGCATTCGACACAATCTTAGAATGAATTACAAACGATTTTCTTTTTGTATGCTTGAGACAACATATTTCACTGTTTACCGAAAACCATTTTTTTTAACTATACACGTTTCATTCTCATTTTCAAACATATATAATATTTATTAATGTTAATGACTGTGGTAATTGTATTTAAGGATAAAATGTTATAACGCTCAAAACGACAATATTATATTTTATTATACCGAAATTTCCTCGGGCCACAATAAGGTTATTTTCAGAACAGACTTCACGCTGACGATTTATTTTTCTTCAAATCAACGTTTTTTTCAAAATGTTGCTATTAAAGTTATATCATTGGATTAGGAGTTAAAAATCAACAATTTCACCAGACCGAGCCGATGACCTCAGCGAAACATCGCGAGCCAAAGCTGCCCATATGATCATTTTTCTTACTGTCATCCTGCAATTTACTATCTATCATCCTGCAATTTACTATCATCCGGCAATTTACTATGATCCTGCAATTTACTATCACACTGCAATTTACTATCACCCTGCAACATCACCCTCGTATGAGATAGTAAGACATTGTTGTCTATGGGGTTTTAGCACGTGCATTTTATGTGAGGTATAATACTAAAAAATATAAACTTAAAAAAGAAACAACACACACACGAACGCACGCACGCACGCACACACACACATTGCAACACAAATCATGCAGTTATCGACATTTGCATGCTTCATTTAAAAATATATGTTGTAATAACGCCGATTACAGTGTGTCGAGATTCTCGTAATCACTGTTTACGTATCTGAGATGCTCGTAGTTATTCGGATTACTCTCCGTTAGCTCTGTATTTTGAACTACAACAGAAAAAGAAAATGCATTACAATCTCATATGTATTATGCATATCTTCATCGTCAGGGTTTTTAAACGTTTTACACCATTTTTAAAACTATGTTATATTATAATTTATTTTATGACTTGCAATGAACAGATGAAATAATCTCTTTTATCAGTGAAATAAAAGCGTCGTGAAATATAGAGTTGTATTTTCACAGTAGTCCCGGCAGCTACTGTGAAAATAATTTAATAAAAGAGTTAAAAGTTATAAGGAAATTACTGCCAATATAAATATATTTAAACCAAGTGTTCTATTTAGGTATAAATAAAATATCTTTGTACTATTGTTTGCAGTCGGGCAAACAATGTGTTAACCGGCTTAGTTACTGCAATTGCCTCCCTTGTTGTTCTACCGTAGTTTCCTTAAAAAATTGTAAAGTCATGAAATGAAAAGAAAATGTGTTGTTTTGTTGTGAATAACATATTTTATTTCATCTCGAATTTCATTTCTCAATATGTTATTCACGACAAAATAACGAATATCCTCTATAAATTTAATAGCGCTGTAATAACCAAATAAGTGATTAAATCTTAACCTTTGCAAATACGAGTTACGTTGAATAATCGTGCATGTGTTAATGAATTTATACGGTATATATGCATCTCTGTCATATCTCCGTTTGGAACGGTATATTGGCATTTTATCTGTTCATACGATTTGTGTTTTATATTGTAACTATGTTAATAAGAAACAAGTTATGTTACATCACAAACACAAACACGGCTCAAGGCAAGCAATACAAGTATAACACGTAGATGATCACGTATATACGAATGTAAAAATAAAATCATAGAATTGTAAAACAATCCTTAGAGTGATACACATGATGCTCAAATATTAGAAATGGATAAAAAATAACAGTCATAGGTATTTTAGAGGAGATTGAAGAAATGTATATTAAGATCATTGAGACAACAGATGATTAACACAAACGTCATGTTAAATTGTAAAGCCTTATAGTGTTAAATACTCGAGGAATTTAAAAACGCCTCGCGGCAGATAAACAAATGGAAAAACGCCTCAAGGCAGATAAACAAAGGGGAAAACGCCTCACGGCACATACACAAAGGGAAAAACGCCTCACGGCAGATAAACAAAGGGTATACCCTAGTGCAATGTAATGATTTATCAACCCTTATATGTTTGTGTGTCCTTTCTTTTTTACTGAATGTGTTTGTGATGTACTTTTTGAATCACATTTCTTTGTAATACGTGTTGGAGTAACTGTATTCTATTCTGTGAATGCTACACTTTCTGTTGGACTTATAACCTTTTCTTTCCTAATGATTTGGTTTTTTTAATGTTAAATAAATAAGGTAGGTTGATTATATATTAGAACATTTATCATGGATATGAATTTACGTTTTAAATAAGTCAGGTAATGCTGTTTTAAAAAAAAACTCGACACATACCATCATCAGCAGGTTGGGTAGTGTTTGCTGATTCCGTCCGTTTCTTATATCTGTTTATGTTTTAAAAAGAAAAACATGTTTAAACCTAATCTAAACATGTTTAAAACTAATCTGAATATGTTTAAAGCTGATCTGAATACGACTATAGCTAAAAGAACAAAGAATAATCAATGCAGAACGAATGGTTTTGTTTAAACAAGAAATCCATGGATTCACATGTCTCGCATAACGGGGGCTGGACTTAAAAGTAAAAAGGTCAATGATGTTGAAATGAAAGTTTGTAAACAATCGAGTTTGCCGTTTGCTGAGATGACATTTAAGTGCATTTGTTTAAAAACGAAATGACATTCTATTCAAAACAAGAAGCCCAAGAGGGCCTGTGGATGCTCTACTGGCTAAAACGGCTCTTATATCAAGGGTTGTCGACATAAAATTCCCATCAGTAGTTTTTTTAAAACATTGCACAAACAACAGGGATAGGATAGCCTTAGATCCATCACCTGGTAATTATGGGCAATAAGTCTGCTGTGTCTAGTCTGGCATGGGCATGTTTTAATTTGTCCCAATTTCTTTATTGAATGAAATTTCATAAAATTGGGTGGGGGCGTTTATATTAACATTCTAAACAAATATGGTAAAGATCAGATAAAAAATGAAGTAACTACAGATTTAACAAAGGAAAATACAATATAGCATTATCAACAAATCAAGGGCCATAACCTGTCGTTACTAACTAGATCTAGCTGGTTTTCGAACTTGTCCAAAATTGCATTGATATACCATGCTTTGCACAACTAGTAATCATTCTGAGGCTTCCAGCCAAATTTTGTAGAAATCCAACAAGCCGTTTAGGAGGAGTATCGCCGACAAGAAATTTAAAGTAAAAAGTGTCAAAGTGTCATAACTCCGTCATAATTTAGCAAACTGGAACAAAAGCATGATATGCACAACTAAGCATCTTACCGATGCTTCCTGCCAAGTTTCGTCGAAACCCAACAAGGCGTTTAGGAGGAGTAGCGCCGACAAGAAATTAAAAAGAAATGTCAAGGGAACAATAACTTCATCAAAAATCAACGAACCAGAAAATAAATGCAATAGGCGCAGCAATGCATCCTGCTAACACGGCGTTTAAAAAACTAAAAAAACACTAAAACTAATAAGAAACTTAAAAATAATAATAATAAAAAAAAAATTATAAAAAAAAAAAATATTCAAAAATAGAATAAAATAAAAAAAAAAAAAAAAAAAAAAAAAAAAAAAAAATACAAATTAAAATTAAAAAAAAAAAAATACATAATTTTTTTATATCTATTCAAAAATCAAATCAAATATATTAATAATAACAAACAAGGGCAAAACATTTGGTAAAGTCTGGAAAAGATCAGATGCAAAATGAAAGCCATATCGTATTAACGAGGCAAAATATAGCATTTTTAACTAAATCAAGGGCCATAACTCCGCTGTTATTGGTCCGATCTGGCTGGTTTTCGAACTTGTGTAAGCTTCCATTAATATTTAAAATCTGGTAAAGTTTGGTTTTAGATCAAATGAAAAATGAAGGTCTTTGGCCAGTAGAGCTAAAAATCATCAGCTCCAAAAAGTAGGTCAAGGTCATAGATGAAATCCAGGCATCCAAAAAAAAAGATGCACTACCGAAGACACAACTATGTCAAAATAGAATATGTTTTCTTCCAAAGATTAAGCTATAAAATTAGGTTTAAAACATCTAGTGCATAATTTTAGTTCACGAGAAAGTGATGTAAATGTAATTAAAGTTATCTGCCCTTTGCTTGGATGGTGAAGGTCACATCCACATTTGCTTTGTCACGTTGCAATGTACCACTCAAGATACAACTATAAGCAAAGTTTGATAGGTCTTAGTGCATACAGTTTGTGAAAAAGTGACCTAAAAGCCAAAGTTGAAGGTAACAATTATAAGGTTATCTGCCCTTGCTTGGAGGGTCAAGGTCACTTCCACATTTGCTTTATCACGTTGCGATGTGCCACTCAAGATACCACTATAAGCAAAGTTTTAAAGGTCTAGTGCATACAGTTTGTGAAAAAGTGACCTAAACGCAAAAGTTGAACATAAAAATTAGTAAGTTATATGCCCTTTGCTTGGAGGGTCAAGGTCACTTCCATATGTGCTTTGTCACGTTGCGATGTACCACCCATGATACAACTATAAGCAAAGTTTGAAAGGTCTAGTGCATACAGTTTGTGAGAAAATTACCTAAACACAAAACTTGAATGTTGACGCCGCCGCAGCCGCAGCCGCCGCCGCCGGAAAAGCAAAACCTATGTCTCTTTTTTTCTTCGAAAAGGCGAGACAAAAATTAGAATATATTTAAGTAAATGTTAGAAATATTATGTACAATATTTGTTTTATTTGCAATACATCTATTTAAACACAACTGATTTGTAGCATGGGGAGACATTTTACAGGCCGCGACACTAAAATGATCCCCTTTTCAGTATTTATTGACATTCACACTAGCGTCCGTTCAGTACTAAATACAAACAAGAGATAAAAGTAGCAGACAGTTTTATTGAGTATGTTCATGAGAGGTAATGTTAAGTGCAACAGCTCTCAGACCTCCTAGCACAAACTTAAGCGATGTTTTATTGTCACCTTTCCAGTATTTAAGAGGTTCTGCTCAACCCGGGGCTAGAGGGCGTTAACGGTAGCAAGCACTTTTCACTATCGTTCATGAACAGTCTCAATCAAACCGAGACTGCAATCGACTGTGTTCGGGGTTTTCTAAATTTCTCCATTTATACCTTTTTACGGTAAACTACGAACAAAAAAGCGTCTAACCTAAGGACAATTCCTCATAAGCCTTATAATGTTGACGCGGGCATACGGAGGACATAGACACATTGAGGGTAATAGCTCACTTGAGTCATTGACGCAGATAAGCTAAATCAGAACGTGTCCAATACGCCAATCTGTTTATGTTTGATCCCTTTTATTATCTAATGACATTCACTCTACCGTTTGTTTAGTGCTGTGTAGCGATTGTAAAAGGTCGCTCCTACTACAAATCAGTAGATTTATTACTTACTGTTCCTTTGGGATCATCAACCCCAATATGTGTGGCTTTAAATTAGAATACCGCTTAAGCTGATTCTAGGGGGTGTGAGGGAGTGAGAGGTATTGCACCTTATATTACCTCTCACGAACAAATTCAAGTAAACATGAGAACACTGGTCATATAGAAACCACATACACAAATGCAATGGCACTGTAGGTCCGCACTGCACCATAGACTCAGAGCAAACAGCACACAGTGGCAAGGACAATACACAAAACATACAATGACAAGACAATACACAACACAAACAATGGCAAGGACGATACACTAAACATACAATGGCAAGGATAATACACAAAACATACAATGGCAAGGAATACAAAAAACATACAATGGCATGTATAATACACAAAACATACAATGGCAAGGACAATATACAAAACATACAATGGCAAGATTAATACACAAAACTTACAATGGCAAGGACAATACTCAAAACATACACTGGCAAGGACGATACACAAAACATACAATGGCAATGACAATACAATGGCAAGGACAATACACAAAACATACAATGGAAAGGACAATACACAAAACATACAATGGCAAGGACTATACAAAAACATACAATAACAAGGACAATACAAAAAACATACAATGGTAAGGACAATACACAAAAACATACAAATGCAAAGGACAATACCCAAACATACAATGGCAAGGACAATACACAAAATATACAATGGCAAGGACAATACACAACACATACAATGACAAGACAATACACAAAAACATACATATGCAAGGACAATACACAAAACATACAATGGCAAGGACAATACAATGGCAAGGACAATATACAAAATATACAATGGCAAGGCCAATACACAACACATACAATGGCAAGGAAAATACACAAAAAACATACAATGGCAAGGACGACAATACACAAAACATACAATGGCAAGGACAATACACAATAACATACAATGGCAAGGACGATACACAAAAACATACAATGGCAAGGACAATACACAAAATATACAATGGCAAGAACAATACACAAAACATACAATGGCAAGGAAAATACACAAAAACATACAATGGCAAGGACAATACACAAAACATACAATGGCAAGGAAAATACACAAAAACATACAATGGCAAGGACAATACACAAAACATACAATGGCGAGGAAAATACACAAAAACATACAATGGCAAGAACAATACACAAAACATACAATGGCAAGGACAATACAAAAAACATACAATGGCAAGGAAAATACACAAAAACATACAATGGCAAGGACAATACACAAAACATACAATAACGAGGACACTACACAAAAACATAAAATGGCAAGGACAATACACAAAACATACAATGGCAAGGAAAATACACAAAAACATACAATGGCAAGAACAATACACAAAACATACAATAGCAAGGACGATACACAAAACATACAATGGCAAGGACAATACACAAAACATACAATGGCAAGGAAAATACACAAGAACATACAATGGCAAGGACAATACACAAAACATACAATGGCGAGGACAATACACAAAAACATACAACTGCAAGAACAATACACAAAACATACAATCATGTACAATGGCAAGAAAAATACACATCACAAAAACTTCTGAAGACAGTGTTACCGAGTCTGCTGCCTTTCTCTCTTGTTTGTGTTAGCTACGAGGGATGCCCTTTTCAGGTACAATTCGATACTGAATTCAGAAACATTTCAAATAATACTCATATTATTTCATGTTTGTTCCGTATATTACTTTTATTTCTATACTTACCGGATATATTTCACTGCAACAATGACACAGACTGCACCAGCCAATATACCGACCAGCGCCCCAACAGCACCACCGACACCAGCATAAATGTGCACATGGTCATTGCGTTCTTCTGTAAATCAATCAGTCAATGAATAAACGTACTTAATGCATTCTAAATGATGTGAATGTGTTTCAGGCAGCGTAAAAAAGTATGACTTCTGCTCAACCCAGTACTAGAACGCGTGAACGATAGCTACCCTAGATCCCATGATCGGTCCGATTTGGTCTGAACACTTGTCACGACTAGTCTTTGTTGTATTAATATCATTAATTACCGTGTTGTCATCAAATGACACTTTTATTTAATTATATGTACAACTGCTAGCAATATGAACCCTATATGTTTCTAAGTAAATGCTTTATTCTAGTGAGTACATATACAATATATACATAAGCCACTTTAAACGGACACATGGCAATCTTGAAGTCTTTACCAATCAGTAAAATTTGACTTGAAACCTGCATGCGTATATTAAATATGATTTAGAGTCTTCAATTTTTCTTCGCTATCCTACTACGGATATAAATATATTATTGATGCAATATAATCAACTGTTAGATATATTAAAAAAGAAATTGCGTTATACTATTATTATAATTAATATTAATGATTGAACAAATGCAAGTTATGTGGAAAAACTAACGGGACGCCGCGATTTTTAATATAATCAAAAGGAGTATGATAATGGACCTTTGGAAACGGCCGAGCTCGACACATACGAAATATTGCAGTCTCGGTTTGATTGAGACTGTTCATGAGCGGTAGTGAAATATGCTTGCTACCGCTCACGCCCTCTAGCCCCGGGTTGAGCAGAACTCAATATTCATAAAATCAACAGTACAGAAGTTTAACCATCCGAAGATGGCAAGCATATGGCGGTGGATATAGCAATATTTGTATCTTTATTTCATCTCCTATATCCAGCGGCGTATGGTCCCAGGATCTAATAAAATTGTATGCCCCGAAGAGCGAAATAAACAAGTTGCGAGCAGCCGTAATGAAGCCTGCGTATCACAAGCAACAGCCAAAAGACTAAATTAAAAAGCAGACAACATATCCTATGAGTGGTTAAACAATTGCTCGCTTTATTGAACGTTCTCGGTGGATGGCATCGACGTCAGCAACACCTTATTGGCGTCACAACTCAACGTCGCAGTTAGCTGTTTTTGTGTTCGGAGTAAGTCATTAATATTTAGCGATTATGAATAATCTTTCACTGAAAAATCCCAATCTTTCACCGATATAAATGTAATAAAGTAGATTAAGCAAACCCTGGAACGCCCTTCAATAAAATAAAGCTCAGATGCTGATAATGTGGTACCAATGAAAAACACAACAGTGAGTAAGGAGCCAAAAACATAAACAGAATTAAGCAACTTACATGGTTTCACGAAAATATAAATACATACGTTACTAGCGTATTGTAGTAGTTTGCAAGGTATTTTGACTGATATTTACCTTTTTCATCGCACGTGATTCCTTTGTAACCAGCGTTACATCCCCTGATACATGCCCCGTTTGAACTGTTACAAGCGTTTTGTAAGCACGTGGCACTGCAATCAGAGATACACCCAGGTCCATACTTGCCGGTCTCACACAGGCCGCATTTGGTCCCTGCGTATCCTGCTTTGCATGTTGTGCAATTGCCGTGACTGCTGCATGATGTACAATTATTGCGGCAACGGAAACGACAGTCTTGATAGAAGTCCGAGTTTGGTAGATCTTTATACTTTCCGTTGTAGAAACCGGCCTTACATTTGTTACAGATACTGAACGAAGAGCACGACATGCAGTTAGAAGAACAGTTATATAGGATATCGCAGGCATTACCGTAATACCCGTCTGTACAATAGCCACTGAGGCAGTTACCGCTTGTTCTGGAACAACGTGAACATAATGCCGGGCAGTCTTACGAACATTTGTCTCCCCAGTGACCGTCGGTACATCCATGGTCACACGATTTACCATCTTCACCTTGAGAGCAGATTCCGTCTATACAACACGCGCATTGAGAGCAGGATGTATTTATCCTGAGTTCTGAAACACATCATATATGATTTTTTATAATTTGAGATAGCAAAACCGGGAGTGAGCTTTTATTTGTGGCTATGTGTATAATATATTAGAACATAAATATAACGTTAGTATATATTCATAAGATATGGAAAGAATATGTTTGTAACCACACATTTTGTTTTAGCTTCCTTTAAGTAATAACCATAGTTGCATCCTGTCCCATACTAGCTGGTCTCACACTGGTCACATTTGCTACCTGTATATCCCTCTTAACATCCTTCATTACAGTAACTGTTTTACATTATAAGCTTGTTTTTTTGCAATTCGGACATACAAATTGACGGACACAAATGTTGTACCTACTAGATGAAGTACTAGAGTATGTTTGTAACCATACATTTTGTTTATGCGTCTTTTAGTAATAACCATAGGCTTTTTGGTTCAGCGAAAATATATATAAGAAATGTAATATTTACCTTTAGAGCATGTGATGCCTTTGTAGCCAGGTTTACAGCCACCTATGCACGCTCCGTATGATCTATGACACGTGCTTTGTGAGCATGATACACTGCAGTTATAGTTGCACTCTGTTCCATACATTCCGGTCTTACACTGGTCACATGTGTTGCCTGCGTAACCCTCTTTACATCCTTCATTACAATAACCGCTAGATATGTCGCAAGCATCGTTTTTGCAATTCGGACAGACATATTGACAGACCGACGAATAAGAACCATAATGACCAGGCACACATGTCCTACACCCGTTGTATCTATGACATGAAGTACAATTCTCGCGGCAGCTGAAACGACAGTCATTATAAGTGTCAGAGTTTGATAAATCCTTATATCTACCCTTATACAAACCGTCCTTACATATGTTGCAGTTGGTAGACGAAGTGCATGCCGTACAGTTCGTTGGACACGTGTTCTCGCAGGCATTACCATAATACCCATCTGTACAATAACCACTGTAGCAGTTACCGCTTGTTCTGTAACACCTTGAACATAATGCCGGGCAGTCATACCAACATGTGTCTCCCCAGTGACCGTCGGTACATCCTTGGTCACACGTTTGACCATGCTCAGCTTGAGTGCAGATTCCGCCGATGCAGCAAGCACAATTAGAACAGGAAGTATTTCTTTTGTTTTCTGAAACACATTGCATCAACAGATAACATATAATAACTTTGCAATAGTTGAATATTTTTAAACTGTGATAATTGTATGTATGACGTAAAGAAGGAAGATCGAATTATTACTTCAAATCTATTATGATTGTGTTCCGTGTTTTGTTTGGTTATGCAAATCTATTCAAAAATGTAATATTTACCTTCAAAGCATGTGATGCCTCTGTAGCCAATTTTACAGCCACCTATACAAGCCCCGTCGAATATTTAACACGTACTTTGTGAGCATGAGACACTGCATTTATAGTTGCACTCTGTCCCATACTAGCCGGTCACAAACTGGTCACAATGGTTGCCTGTGTATACCTCCTTCATTACAGTAACCGTTCACATTACAAGTTTGATTTTTGTTGCAACTCGGACATACAAATTGACGGACACTTCCATAATGACCAGACACACATGTCACGCAACTATTGTACCTACTACATGAAGTACAATTCATAATACATGGAAAGACGAATTGCATAACGACACATTTTGTTTTAGCGTCCTTTTAGTAATAACCACATGCTTTTTGGTTTAGCTAAAATATATCAAAAATAAAATATTTACCTTCAGAGCATGTGATGCCTCTGTAGCCAGGTTTACAGCCACCTATACACGCTCCGTCGGATCTATTACACGTGCTTTGTGAGCATGAGACACTGCAGTTATAGTTGCATTCTGTTCCATACATTCCGGTCTTACACTGGTCACATTTGTTGCCTGTGTATCCCTCTTTACATCCTTCATTACAATAACCGCTATTTATGTCGCAAGCATCATTTTTGCAATTCGGACAAACATATTGGCAGACAGACGAATAAGAACCATAATGACCAGGCACACATGTCCTACACCCGTTGTAACTATTACATGAAGTACAATTCTCGCGGCAGCTGAAACGACAGTCATTATACCTGACAGAGCTTGGTAAATCCTTATATCTACCCTTAAACAAACCGTCCTTACATATTCTGCAGTTGGTAGACGAAGTGCATGTCGTACAGTTCGTTGGACACGTGTTCTCGCAGGCATTACCATAATACCCATCTGTACAATAACCACTGTAGCAGTTACCGCTTGTTCTGTATCACTTTGAACATACTGCCGGGCAGTCGTACAAACATGTGTCTCCCCAGTGACAGTCGGTACATCCATGGTCACACGTTTGACCATGCTCAGCTTGAGTGCAGATTCCGCCGATGCAGCAAGCACAATTAGAACAGGAAGTATTTCTATTGTATTCTGAAACATATTGCATAAACAGATAACATATAATAACTTTGCAATAGTTGAATATTTTTAAACTAAGATAATTGTATGTATGACGTAAAGAAGGAAGATCGAATTATTACTTCAAATTTGTTGTGTGTTCCGTATTTTGTTTGGTTATGCAAATCTATTCAAAAATGTAATATTTACCTTCAGAGCATGTGATGCCTCTGTAGCCAGGTTTACAGCCACCTATACACGCTCCGTCGGATCTATTACACGTGCTTTGTGAGCATGAGACACTGTATGTATATTTGCACTCTGTCCCATACTTGCCGGTCACACACTGGGCACATTGCTACATGAAGTACAATTCATAATACATGGAAAGACGAATTGCATAACCTTACATTTTGTTTTAGCGTCCTTTTAGTAATAACCATATGCTTTTTGGTTTAGCTAAAATATATCAAAAATAAAATATTTACCTTCAGAGCATGTGATGCCTCTGTAGCCAGGTTTACAGCCACCTATACACGCTCCGTCGGATCTATTACACGTGCTTTGTGAGCATGAGACACTGCAGTTATAGTTGCATTCTGTTCCATACATTCCGGTCTTACACTGGTCACATTTGTTGCCTGTGTATCCCTCTTTACATCCTTCATTACAATAACCGCTATTTATGTCGCAAGCATCGTTTTTGCAATTCGGACAGACATATTGGCAGACAGACGAATAAGAACCATAATGACCAGGCACACATGTCCTACACCTGTTGTAACTACTACATGAAGTACAATTCTCGCGGCAGCTGTAACGACAGTCATTATACCTGACAGAGCTTGGTAAATCCTTATATCTACCCTTAAACAAACCGTCCTTACATATTCTGCAGTTGGTAGACGAAGTGCATGTCGTACAGTTCGTTGGACACGTGTTCTCGCAGGCATTACCATAATACCCATCTGTACAATAACCACTGTAGCAGTTACCGCTTGTTCTGTAACACTTTGAACATACTGCCGGGCAGTCGTACAAACATGTGTCTCCCCAGTGACAGTCGGTACATCCATGGTCACACGTTTGACCATGCTCAGCTTGAGTGCAGATTCCGCCGATGCAGCAAGCACAATTAGAACAGGAAGTATTTCTATTGTATTCTGAAACATATTGCATAAACAGATAACATATAATAACTTTGCAATAGTTGAATATTTTTAAACTAAGATAATTGTATGTATGACGTAAAGAAGGAAGATCGAATTATTACTTCAAATTTGTTGTGTGTTCCGTATTTTGTTTGGTTATGCAAATCTATTCAAAAATGTAATATTTACCTTCAGAGCATGTGATGCCTCTGTAGCCAGGTTTACAGCCACCTATACACGCTCCGTCGGATCTATTACACGTGCTTTGTGAGCATGAGACACTGTATGTATATTTGCACTCTGTCCCATACTTGCCGGTCACACACTGGGCACATTGCTACATGAAGTACAATTCATAATACATGGAAAGACGAATTGCATAACCATACATTTTGTTTTAGCGTCCTTTTAGTAATAACCATATGCTTTTTGGTTTAGCTAAAATATATCAAAAATAAAATATTTACCTTCAGAGCATGTGATGCCTCTGTAGCCAGGTTTACAGCCACCTATACACGCTCCGTCGGATCTATTACACGTGCTTTGTGAGCATGAGACACTGCAGTTATAGTTGCATTCTGTTCCATACATTCCGGTCTTACACTGGTCACATTTGTTGCCTGTGTATCCCTCTTTACATCCTTCATTACAATAACCGCTATTTATGTCGCAAGCATCGTTTTTGCAATTCGGACAGACATATTGGCAGACAGACGAATAAGAACCATAATGACCAGGCACACATGTCCTACACCTGTTGTAACTACTACATGAAGTACAATTCTCGCGGCAGCTGTAACGACAGTCATAATAAGTGCCCGAGTATAAATCCTTATATCTACCATTATAGAAACCGTCCTTACATATGTTGCATTTGGTAGACGAAGTGCATTTCGTACAGTTCGATGGACACGTGTTCTCGCAGGCATTACCGTAATACCCATCTGTACAATAACCACTGTAGCAGTTACCGTTTGTTCTGGAACACCTTGAACATAATGCCGGGCAGTCATACCAACATTTGTCTCCCCAAAGACCGTCGTCGGTGCATCCATAGTCACATGTTTGACCATCCTCAGCTTGAGTGCAGATTCCGTCAATACAACAAGCACAGTCAGAACAGGTGGTGTTTACACGTTGATTTTGACCTGAAATTAACACTGGTTTTGATGTAAGTTTGTTATAAATAGAGACCTAATATGACCATGGCAGTCAACAACCAGGTAGCAACGCCATGACATCGTAAAACATTTAGGACATTTCCTACAGCTGTGTATGCGCATCTTCTTCGCGCATACCTATCTAAGAGTGACTATGTACATATATAACATACTTGTTCAAACTTTGATATATTTTTCACTAGATCTCATTATTATGAACCTAATCTACTGTTTAGATAATGAAGTTATTTGTTGTACACTTAAAGTATAGTTTCAGTATTTTGATAAATATTACAGAGAGATTTATTTGTTTAGCCGCTGTAGAAAAATGTCTGTGCATTTTTACTCTAAAATTCATACATTTTTAGAAAATTTAGAGTTTTAACTGCCTTTCTCTCAAAACAAGTATGCTGACATATGTTTTTAGTTCAAGGGCCAGCAGAGCTTATGGGATGGCGTGTTGTCCGTCGTCCGTCGGTCGTCTGTCCGTCGTCTGTTAACTTTTACCTCGTTAAGACGATAGGACCTTCGTTTTTTATCCGATCTTTACTAACCTTTAGCCGATTAGTAATATCAATGAAAGCTCAGACATGTTTGAAAATCAGCCAGATCGAACAATTTACAGTGGAGTTATGGCCCTTGAATTAGTTAAAAATGCTATATTTTGCCTCGTTAAGACGACAGGGCCTTCATTTTTCATCCGGGCTTTACCAAACTATAACAGATTGTTAATGACAATAAAAGCTCAGACAAGTTAAAAAACTAGCCAGATCGGACCAGTAACAGCGGAGTTATGGCCCTTGATTTCGTTAAAAATGCTATATTTTGCCTCGTTAATAAGATAGGGCCTTCATTTGTCATCTGATCTTTACCAAACTTTACCAGATTTGTTTACTTTTTCTTTTTTATTATTATTATTTTATAATAATATTTATTTATTTTTTGATTATTTTTTCTTTTTTCTTTTTTTTTCTTTTTTTTTTGTTAACACTGTGTTGGATTTGATGCAACTTAACAGGAAGCTATGATTTCTAGTTGTGACTATTGCGTTTTTTTCCGGTTCGTTGATTTTGATGGAGTTACAGCCCCTTGACATTTGCTTTAAATTTCTTGTCGGCACTACTCCTCCTAAACGCCTTGTTGGATTTCGACGAAACTTGGCAGGAAGCATAGGTAAGATGTCCAGTTGTGCATATCGCGCTTTTGTTCCAGTTCGCTGATTTTTGACGGAGTTATGGCCCTTTGACATTTTTACTTTAAATTTCTTGTCGGCGCTACTCCTCCTAAACGGCTTGTTTGATTTCTACTAAATTTGGCAGGAAGCCTCAGTATGATATCTAGTTGTGCAAAGCGCGGTATATCAGTGAAATCTAGGGCAATTTCGAAAGTATCTAGATCTTGTTAGTAACGACATAGTTATGGCCCTTAAATAGTTGAAAAATGCTATATTGTATTTCCTTTGTTAAATCTGTAGTTACTTCATTTTTTATCTGATCTTTATCATATAAAAGCCGTTTCAGCAAGTAGAGAGTCCACAGGCCTTCTTGGGCCTCTTGTTTTATTCCATTATCTTGAAGAGCACGATAACAATAAAGAAGTTTTGAAAACAAGTTGCTCATAGGAAATATTTTTTCCCCCTCCAAATGTTTCTTTTTTTCCACCAAAATCTGCCGTTTTTTTCGAAGATCTGCAAGACATTAAAGGTAACATTTCCCTTTATTTTCGCATATATTTATTTATATCATGCATTTTATTTCATGCATACATAAAATAGGATCATATATATTGAGCTTAATTAAACTTACTGTAATTCGATTTGATTTTTGTTGCTAAATTTTGTTTTTTATTTTTGCCTAATTTAGGTTGTACTATAGAACATTTGCGGAAAATTCAATATGGGTCAAGCATTTTTTTAAGAAAATCCTTTGAGCAAATGTATTTAAATTTATTTTTTTATAATTGCTGAAACTGCTATTATTGGTTAGAATTGTCAAACAAATAATAATAAATGTAATTTTTAATTCAGCCATTATCAAAAATAATAACTCTAAACTCTAAAGATCCACAAGTGTAATAATTATGCTAGTAAAATCAGCTATAATTGTGATATATTAGACAAACGCATCGGTCATTTGTTTTCTAAAAATTCAAAGCATAGATTGCCTTCAATTATTTATTGTTTCTTGGAAAAACCAAGCAAATCCGAGCTCCCTTTAAACTTGAAAAAAAAATCAAAACTTAAAATCATTTTATACATCCGTATCAAGCCCGTTTTATTGATTATTATATTTGGTAATATATTGATTATTATAGTTTGGTATAAAAGTCGAACAGGAAATGTAACATTCAAGGGCCACAGTCAACCTCAAACACGCACAGAAACAAACAAGAACTACAAATATAGATAAATGGAAAGACATGGCATCACAAACATAAAAGGGTTGACAAGAGGGCCACCGCTTTGGAATGGTCAGTGGCAAAAGAAGTTCGCTAGGGGTGGGGGGGGGGGGGGGGGGGGGGGGGCGGGGGTGTTAAATCATGTTCTATGATGCACCAATCCTCACTCTTACCATACTGTCATCCCTATAAACGAGTGTAAATAAAGATATCACCACCAGGTTATATTCTATAACGAACAATGCAGCATTAATAGGCAATATAAGTAAAACACATAAATTATAAACTTATTCTCAAGATGTAAAATTGTTTAGCGGATACTACCACCTTACAATGTAGTATATTTTCACACGTTAATGCGTAATTGTATATGTATCGAAACATATAATGTTTCATTGTAAGACAAAATAACATACGTATAGTGGAACAACTTTCACTGAACATGAAACTGAGTCATACTATATGATTTCATCTAAACTATATATAACCCAGCCTGATATTTTATCTTGTTTAGGTTAACATTAACGAATGAACTATATGTAACTCAGCCTGATGTTGTATCTTGTTTAGGTTAACTTTAACGAATGAACTATATGTAACTCAGCCTGATGTTGTATCTTGTTTAGGTTAACTTTAACAAATGAACCATTTAATATTGTTAAACTTTTTGCCATTTTTCAAATCTCAAGAAATCTCAAATCTCAAGTTGCTTTACCGTGCGATACCATTAAACAAAAATGCCTTTGAAGTCGTCTTAAATGTCAGGTAACAGCTGCGACACTATTAGTTAAGATGGATGAGTATACTACACAGGAAACATGTTGTAACGTGTGTCACATATGTGATACTTTCTTATTAGTTGTATGCTACATTTGTACATCATGTAAATTAAGCATGTTTGGCACATATGTATCACATATATTATTCATTTTGAAATAATACTTCTGTGCCTCATCTGAAATGCAGACATACGTTTTTCACATGAAACTATTATACGTCAAATATCGTTGTGTGATAATTATTTTGACTAATAGTTTGTAAAATATTACTTTTTTGTTTAAATTGATACAATTGTGCCAAGTTATTTGAAAATCAGTCCAGGCATGCAAAAGTTATTGACCGGACACGATTTGACCTTTGACCTCTAAGTGTGACCTTGACCTTGGGTCCATAGACCTTGATGTTGTGCGCGACACATAGTTTTGTTGTGGTGAGCACTTGTGCCAAGTTATTTGAAAATCCGTCTATGAATGCCAGAGTTATTGACCGGACACAATTTGACATTTGACCTCCAGGTGTGACCTTGACCTTGAAGATCTGGGTTTTGCGCGCGACACATCGTCTTGTTATGGTGATCACTTGTGCCAAGTTATTGAAAAATCACTGCATGGGTTGTGACGTTATGGTCCTGACACGAAACTGAGTACCTGTTTTTGACCTATGAACTGCAAGTGTGACCTTGACCTTTGAGGTACGGACCTAGATTTAACGCGCGACACATCGTCTGTTTATGGTGATCACTTGTTCCAAGTAATTTAAAAATCCCTGCAGGGGATGTGACGTTACGGTCCGGACACGAAAATGCGTACCTGTTTTTGACCTATGAACTGCAAGTGTGACATTGACCTTTGAGGTACGGACATGGGTATAAATAAATAATAAAATCAAACGCTTCCCGTTGTATAAGTGTTATAAGTTCTCATTACGTGGTCCGGGTATTAACTTTCATACCCCATCCAACCCCTTCTCCAAGAAGCGAAAACGGGGTTGACTGGGGTATGAAATAAAACCTTAATTTCAGCTTAAATGTTTGCATATTGTAAAATTAAAACATTTAGTAGGCAATTTTAAACAAGTTATTGCATTTTTTCAGTAAAAATGTTTTACAGTGTGTTTGTTTTTGGTTGAAATATCCGTTATAAAAGCCTGCTAATATAAGCTTTCCCGTCTCTTGATGAAATTAAGACGGGACCACGTAATGATTTTTTCTAATGAAATACCTTGACTTGAAAGCTTGAAATTTTTTTCATGCAATCAAAGCAGACGTTTTAAACTCTTTATTTTGCAGTTCAACTGTATCACCAATCAAGCGTAAACTACACACAATAATGACACTACTGTTGATATATTGTTAGGTGGGTACATACGAATTTTGAAGAGTATATAGCATTTATATAAATTTTGAAGAATATTGCAGAAAATGTTTAAATTTTTATGTATTACACATGTGTTACTTTCATGTGCAATACATTTGTGGAACACATATATGACACATATTAATTTCATGCCTAGATAAGACAGGAAAAATATCTAGGCATGTAATTCATATGTTTTACATATGTGCCATATATGTATTCAACATATGTATTTGATATGAAGGTAACACATATGTAATACATATGAAGATATTTTTTACTAAATAAAATTAGAACTTAAACAGGTTGTTAAAAACATTTTTTACAATATTCTGCAATTTTTGTTTTATAAATACATTATGTATTTATGCATAATAGTTTCATATGAAATACATACGTATACATTTCATATGTGGCACAGGTGTATTATTTTATCATGAAAATGATATGGTGTACATATATGACACAAATGTATCATTTACATATGTGGCACATATGTAAATAACATGATTTATATATGAAAAAAACATGCAAATAATTATAAAGTAATACATATGTGGCACATGTCACAACATTTTTCCTGTGATATAACAGTGCAAATAAATTTCGGTTGTTAACTTGTTACTTTATTTATTGTTTAACTTCTTTTATTTGACACCATGTCATCAGTATTAACATGTGACGAAGCAATGGATACACTACCAAAACTTCCTTATTTCAAAATTAAGCGGTACGTGATGAAATAATATTCTCTCGTACACATCGTGTATTATAAACTGTTAGAACTGTAGTATGAGGACTTCAAGTAGATAAGAAACACGATTAACTTTCACATCCGGGCTTAGTTACACATATCCGAGATGTTGAGATATTCAGTAGGTGGAAATAAAGGGTTTTACTAGGACTTTATCATCGATCTTTATATGAAAGAATCAAAAAGAATTACCACAAATATATACACATTTTTGTTTTAAAATAAACAGCATCAAAATAAGATATATAGTTGTATATAAAAACAATACATACTGAAAGGGGATGTATTAGTAGTAAAAACATATACAAGAGAGAAAAGTAGGTTATTCGGTTTTATTCTGTTCGTGAGAGGTAATATACAGTGCAATATGTCAGGGTTCATAGATATCTAACAGGTAGATTGATGTTGCATTGTCCGGTCGGTTAGCTCAGTCGGTAGAGCATCGGAACGGTAATCCGAAGGTCCCGTGTTCGAGCCCCGGTCTGGCTGCACATTTTTCTAGCCCTATGACAAACACTTCTAACGCTCAAATGCACCGGCTTATTGGGCCTGATGATCCCAAACGACCAGACTGAGTAAGTAATAACGCTACAGATTTTATTCGGGCGACTGTTTACAGTTTACAGCAGTCGCCATACAGCACTTAACAAATGCCAGTGTGAATGTCAATAATACAAGATCATAGACAAACATCAAACGCCACCGTCCCAATGGGTTTTAGGTAGGCGTCATCATAGGGTCCACAGCCTGTCCGGCCATCGTACAATTGAAGAGGAAAGCATAGTGGCGAACTGTAAAAGGGTCCACTACAAAGCATGCAGTACGTTGCAAAATGATAGAGACGTACGTATATACTAACGCTAAAGTATACACTAAATTATTTTTTGTCGTTTACCAAACAAGACATACGGCTTCTTCGTTGGATAAATTAATGAAAACGAGGATAAGTATCTTATGGTTTCATCGAAAGAATGTCTGGAAATAACAAAAAACACAGTCGCGAATACATCTTTCTATTTATCACATACCATCTTTACGTAATGTTATTTACTGTTTTACTGTTTTTAATTTACCTATTATACGGCGCCATGTTTGTGACACAATTAGAGTAAAATAATAATAAGCCGGTCAATATAATTGGTTGCTGCAGATAATGTTGGTGTATAAGTCCAGGTGAGCTTATGGGATGATATTGTATATCCATAAGATCTCGGATGAGTTCTTGAACCAGCCAGATGTTAGCTAGTAGCTGAGTTATCTGCCATTAAATTAGCAAAATGAATAATTTTTGCCTCGTGGGAACTCTAGCTTATCCACTTCTATTCCAGTCCTAACCAAACTTACTGCGTAGTTATTTATCCATAAGATCTCGGACATTTTTTTAAACCAACCAGAATTAATCACAAATATCTGTGTTATCTGCCCTTAAAATGGCAAAATAAATAATTGTATCTTAACCAAACACAATGTGTGTATACTAATAAGACATTGTACGATTAATTTAACCACAAATATCCGATAGTATCTAAGTGAGTTGTCTGCCCTTGAATCTGTAAAAACATATTTTGACATTTCACCACCATAGTACTCCCTTTTTTCGTACAATCTACACCAAACAGAATGTGTAATCAGATCAAGACAAGTAGATCTAAAAGCCGAAAGGAAATGTAGCATTCAAGGCCCACAGTCAACCACAAACACGCACAGAAACTAAAACAACTACATAGATGAATTATAGACAAGCTATGACATCACAAACATAAAAGGGTTGACAATAGGGTTTCCGCCTTGGAACGGTCAGTGACAAAATATTCCGCTGGGGGTTTAAACCAATAAATACTGAAAGGGGGATTCTTTCAAAGCAACAAACACAAGCAAAAGATAAAAGTAGCCTGAGAGCTAATGTAAAGCGCAAATGAGAGCTAATGTAAAGTGCAACATCTCCCACGCCTCCTAACACCGGCTTAAAACGATATTCTAATTTAAAGCCACACAGATTGGGCTTGATGATCTCAAAGGACCAGTAAGTAATAACACTACTTATTTGTAGTCGGGCCGACATTTTACGGCCGCCACACAGCACTAGACAAACGCTAGTGTGAATGTCAATAAATACTGAAAAGGGGATCCTTTGAAACCAAAAAACACAAGCAAGAGATAAAGTAGTTTTTAAAGTCGGTTTTACTGAGTCTGTTCATGAGAGCTAATGTAAAGTACAACACCTCTCACGCCTCCTAGCACCGGCTTAAGCGATATTCTACTTTAAATCCACACAGATTGGGCTTCTAGGGTGCATTAAACCTAACTTTTATCCTACTTCCAACCCAATAAAACGGGACAGTGTAAATAAAGATATCCCCCCAGGTTATATTCCCTAAAACAAACAAGGCAACATTAATAGGCAATATAAGTATATATGAGCATGTATCTATAATATAAAACAAAGTCCTGGAAAGACACAAAACAAGTACTCAGTGCCTTGGAAGAAGCAACAGAAACAAGACAACAAATAGTTAAGGTAATGACAAGACAAGATTTAAGACAAACGTCAAACGATACCGTCCTTCGTGGATTTGGGTAGACGTCATCAAAGGGTTCACAATCATCGCACTAACAAAGCGGAATACATAGTGACAAACTGTAAATGGGTTAACCATTAAACATGAGTGCGTGCAAAATTATATGGTCATAACCTCTTTTGATAGACGCTTTAACAAGTTTAATAAAGCTTGTATGTAAGTGATTATGACTAATGATCTTACGGAGTTTGTAAATCACATTACCATAGAAGTCAGGTTGTGATAGTCATTGTCGCAGAAGAGTTCTTTCATTACTTTTATATTTTAAAAGTAGATCAGGATACGATATTACAATTCTGCATTCTTTTCGAGGTTTACGGAAACGATAGCTCTGCTGGAGTAGATTTTTAATTATACAAATACAGTCAAACCTGGTCATCCGACCACCTGGATTAAGCGCCCACCTGCCATAAACGACCACTTTGAATTCCCCCCGACGAGTTTTGCTATTAATTGATACTGTTTGAAGCGACAACCTGTCTAACGCGAACATCGCCCGCATATTTTCATACCAAAAGACCGATATTATGATCATTTAGCGACCGCCATTTTTTCTTCAGAAAATCAAACTGAAAAAAAAAAAAAAAAAGTTTCGCTATCGGTAATTCACACAGAAACGAGATCAAACATAAATTCAACAATAACCTAATTATCCTTTGTAATCATCCCCCTGTAGGAGATATCAAATATAAGTACCAATTAATAAATTGCAATACTAATTATCACCTTCACTAACGTCTTGGAAGTAATCTGCCCTTGAATTATCAAGCGTGACATAACTCGGCAATAGTCGTGTTACTTCTATACTGTAGCCTTTCCATTTTACATCCAATATTAACGTGTTTGTTTTTACAGAATGTGTATAATAATAAGTTCTTTATAAATATACGACGGTATTGACTGTTATTGTAATTTGACCTTTTACTGCAAAAAACGGCATGCATGTAGTTTGGCTTTGCTTCCACTATAGTACTTCCATTTTTGATATAATCTTAATAAAAAGTTTACAAAATGTGCATAATAATAATAACTTGGACAAGTTCTATTACGGCTTTTAATTTGGTGACATTTTCAATATTTGGTATTGAATAATGGAATCCTAAGTAGATAGGTGTAATAAAAAACCCACAAAAATGTTCATGTATATAATATATAAAAAAATAAGAAGCTAATCTCGTATGTACTAGATGACTTGTCTGAAGTCAGGGCATCAAGGGGAAAACCGTTAAGGGCACGACAAAACGGAGTGAAAGACACATCAAACGGTTCCCGCCTTAAGGGATTTAGTAATACGTTGTCATAGAGTCCAACTCCCGTCCGGTCGTTGCACAATCAAAGAGGAAAGCATAATTGCAAACTGTAGAAGAGTCTACAACTAAGCTGCATATTCGGTTATATTGAGTCTGTTCATGAGAGCTAATACCAGGTGTAATACCTCTCACGTCCCATTGCACCGGCTTAAACGATATTCTACTTTAAAGCCAAAATGAATGGGTTTGATTATCCCAGTAAGTAATAACACTACTGTGTGTAGTCGGGCGACGGTCTACAGTTACCACACAGGTAAGTATAAGTTATGTGGTAAATAATAGGGAATATATCATTTCAGTGCTTCCGTAGTACGAACTTATATTTTCTTCTTTCTGTGAATGATACTTTAGTAAAGAATGAAGCGTAATGCTAAAGGTAAAGACAGAAACTGACAATATAATATAAAACTCTCACAACTTTCAAAACAGTTACTTTTACAAAATAAGAATGTCAAACGTTTTTTAAAATTAACGTTTTAAAATTTAAAATCATTCATATGATATAAACTAAAAAAGAAAAGAAACGCAACTCGGGAATTTTCGATATATAGTTTAAATAATGTACACCTCCTTCTATTCAAGAAAAGCTCGTAGATATGTTGTAAATAAAGGGTTGCAGCTAACTTGAGAAAGGACAAAGCTGTGCTATTGTAGACTTGTTAATCACAGTACACTTTGTAAAAAGACATTCATAAATGTTGAAGTTTCGCTTTAAAAATTGCAGGCATGTCAGTCTGTATTTAATGTAAAGAGATTGCAAAATGTTACATTTTTTGTTTGCTCACCTGCTAGAGCCAAACGCATATTCTACATTATAAAGAAGTCATAACATTTGGTATGTTATCTATTTTATTCGTTTTTCCTGAAAGTAGCATTCGATTAATAGCAGCATATTATACATACACTATAGCGGAAATTCCCAGAGTTCTTTTTTCAATTAGTATATTTAACGTAACATTTGGTACGTTATTAATTCTGGTGTCAAAATCAAAATTATAAGAAGCAATCTATTTCCTGATATAGCAAAGTGTAATGGCACGTGTCTTGTCTTGGCACGTGTCTTGTTTTCTAGGCTTTTTCTATTCATAAATACATGATCATATTTGTGTTTTACTCATATCGCTGTCTTGTCTGTTGGAGGATAAAATAGTCTGGGAGAAATTTACATATACTGAAAAGAAAAAGAAACGCGACCCGGGAATTTCCGCTATATATTATATATACTGCACACTTAATTCAATATATATTCCAAGGAAATTCCAAGATCCTTGTAAGAAAAGCAGTTGCAGTAAGTTAAAGGACACAACTGTGATGTAGTAGACGTTTTAATCACAGTACACGTTGTAACAAGAAATGCATTAATGTTAAATTTCCTCTTTGAAAAAGTGAGCCAGTTCAGTACTGTATTTAACGTAAAGAGTTTTCCAAATTTTACATCCTAACTTGCGCCAAATGCGTACTCTGTCAATAATGAAACTTTGCAGGAATACTATTTGCTGTGTTACGTGTTGTTTCAGTTTTTTCCCCAAAAGGAAAGCTCTTACGTAGCCATGTACCATTCGATTAACAGTACATACTATATCGGAAATTCCCGTGTCGCGTATCTTTTTCCTTTCAGTATACACTGCATGAAATAAGGGATTTAATCAAAACTGAAATTTGCTGAAATATCATTAAATTCCATGTGTGGGATTTACTTGGAATTTAATTACACTTAAAGGCAAAATAAAAGTTTGCAACTTGCATTTGGAATTTAATACATTTAATCACAATTAAAGGTAACTATACATCATGATGTACATTTAATGATAGCTTAAATCTAGCGGTGGTATTTCATATTGAATTTGGTGGAATTTAATTGCAATTAAATGTAACGATATTCCATATACAAAAAAGTTTCCTATAAGATATCAAACTAACAATTTAATGATATTTATTAATTCAAATTAAATGTAATGACGCATCACATCGCACATATAATGATACGTAATAGTGTGGTAGGTATGGAAATAATGTGGACTTCTGGAAGAAAGCATGGAACTTTGCATGTTTGAACCTTAAGGAATTATCTTTAAATAAATAACAGGAGACACGCCAGGGGAGGTCGGGCTGTGTGTCATTATAATGTTTTCTTGTGTGTGTTTGCTTGTTTGTGTGCCCGTTGGCGGGCATTTGTTGATTTACATATATGGTTTATATTACTACCATACCATCCCTTATTTGTAAATAGTTTTATCTTTATGTATTTACATTAATTTGTAATTACTACTTCATTTCTTCATCTTTCATCAGTTCTTGCACACAATATGACCTATTTATGTGTCGACGTGCCGTAAAACACCATTCATGCATAAAAATACTTCTCAGCAACGGCTCGGCTAATTTTGACCATGAACAATCCTTAGATTAGTGTCATTCAAGTTTGTTAAAATTGGGTAAACATGAATGCCAAGATGGCCTCTGTTACTAAATATAGTAGATAACAATAAAAATTCTTCTCAGAAACTACAAACACTGTTTTCGACATATCTTATTTAGAAGTGATAGCCAGGTAGTAAACTATCAATCTTTTTCAAATGAACTGTTCAAAAATGGCCACACACAGTGGGCGGGGCAGTAATGACGGGGTGGGATCCATGGTCTGAATAGTGAGAGTTCACATGTTTTCCATAGACTTACATCCTAAGCACTTGAGAATTCTACTATAAAAACACAAATTATAAAGTGCTAATACTTAGCATGAATCATTAGCTGATGATCCTCTATCACGTTTGTTCAAATGGTGACCCTGAGGTCAGGTTTAATTCCTTCGTGTTATGACCTCAGAGCTCACAGTGTTGTAAGATTAAGATTAAGATTAAGATTAAGATGCTTCTCGAAAGAAGCCATATAATAATCAATGTTTTTCGATTTGTTTTCGTTTTTAACACATTTCAACGGACAAGACAAAGCTTCTTGAGGCGGTCACACACACTCTGTAGTTTAGACCCTCCACCCCCTGTCATATTTCTGTGGAGAGGGATGGGGGATGGAGACGTCTTTTTGTCTGTTAGTGAACAATGACATACTCTTTGACATTGGTAGTGGTTGGGTGATGGGTTGCACACTCCAAATTCTGCAAGCCTCCATCCTCTTTCATATCAATGGGGATCTGTCCCCCATCCACCTCCCCCGTTCTTACGCCAAGCTATGTGATAGTATTGTCATTATTGTCTACATTATACATAATGTATAGTATCATGTATATTATTAACTGGGAGCTCGACTTGTAAAGTTAGAAAGTGTCGATTCTTATGGATGGCGGGAGTATTTACCCAGGAAAATGGGATGGTCTGCCTCTATCACACACAAATCAAACGTCATGTATGGCCTAAAATATGCTGCGACATAAAACATCATTCAAACAGAGAAATTATTAACCGATTGTCATTACTAAATGCCAACTTTAGGGTACGGATCGTCTCCGGTATGCCGTCATGTTTTAATTGGTATGCAAGATATAACCTAGATGAAGTAATGTGCAAAAAAGTAAACATCCTTGTACGTATTTCTAAACTTATGTTGACTCCTGCATGTGTGTAGTCATGTAGAGGTTATTGACAGTGAATATAAAGATATGCAAATTAGTTGAAAACTAAAGCAAACATATTTCTCGTCACGAAGAGTTACATTACTTCTAGCATATATTAATATATAAAATGAACGTCTGGGACAACAAATCTATTAATTAATTCAGATCACGCAACTAAATGTATTGACTAGTTATTACAGACATAATCTAGAACTTGAAAAGTATGAACTGTAAATGCTTATTATAAACACAATAAATTATTTGTGATTACAGTATAAATACTTTACTAACATTACTAAGGTCATGCAATTTCAATGTTGCTTATTATTGTTCGAAACTAGTATTTACATCATTAATAATTACTTATGAATAATGTATACAACATATATTGACTATTGTTTTCCATTATCCAATTGTATATCCTACTTAGCATAGTATTGCAAATTCACAGAATAATATGAAAGTAATTTACACATACAGTTAGTTATAACTAAGATTGCAGATCAAAGATTTAAAGTATTCACTAACAAATGATTAAAACATATGAAATAAGAAATATGGTTTAATAACTATAGGAATAACAGAGAAAAAGTATATGTTGTCGATACATATGCAGGCTATATAACATGGTTAATTAATTACTAATTGATGCCAGTGTTGAAGAGTGCTTTGACTAATAAAGCAATATGGTGTTGGGGCATATGTTCACACCTTCGCTAAGACTCTAGGAGAGGCAGTTATAAACACAGTAGTTGGTACATCCATGGGCTATTTGAAGCTAATTACATAAACATCTTGTCTCAGTCTTATATAAAATAGTTATACCATATTTCCCTACACGTTTCATGGGTTCAGCACACACACAATGTCTGACTGAGCAAGTAGTTTGTGCGCTACGGAATAAACCAGAAAGGGGAACCTCAAAAAATTGCCCTTGGAATATACTACAAAGTTTAATATCTACATATCGTGTTATACATGATTTAAATGGAACAAACATGAATATGTGCAGTATTATATAAGTGTATAATTGAAAATAAAACAGTGTAGGGTCTATGCTTAGATGAATCTGACTGTGCGTGACCTGAGCTACAGTATTATATATATAAGTTTAATATAAAATTGGAGTTTAAGTGAAACTTAGGCGCACAGTCAAGGGTTTCCTACACCGATTTCACCTCAACCAAAATTCCATTAAATGTCTTACAGACTTAGAGTTTAAGTGAAAATTAACTACATCACATTTATCCGCATTAAATTTTCATTAAATTTCATGTAAAAGTGGAGATTAAGCGAAATTTAAGCGGACACCAGTCTTTCATATATCACATATAACCTCAACAAAATGTCATTAAATTTCATGTAAAAATGGTGTTTAAGTGAAATTTAAGCAAACACCAATGTTTCCTACACTACATTTATATGCAATAAAATTTCATTAAATTGCATGTAAAAGAGGAGGTTTAAGTGAAATTTTAGCGGAGAACGGTGTTTCCTACATCACATTTAACCGCAATAAAATGTCATTATATTTCATGTAAAAGCGGAGTCTAAGTGAAATTTAAGCAGACCACAGTGTTTCCTACACCACATTTAACCGCAATAAAATTATATTAAATTTCATGTCAAAGTGGAGTTTAAGTGAAATTTAAGCAGACACCAGGGCTTCCTACATCACATTTATCCGCAATAAAATTCCATTAAATTTTATGTAAAAGTGGAGTTTAAGTGAAATTTAAGCGGGCACCAGTCTTTCCTATATCACATTTAACCTCAACAAAATTTCATTAAGTTTCATGTCAAAGTGAAGTTTAAATCAAAATTTAAGTATTTTGTGAAAAGTTAAATGCCATTTAAAGATGAATTAAATCTGAAATTTAAGGGGGAATTAAATTTGCTGATACCTTATTATACTAGGAATTTAAGTGTAGTTTAATTGAGATTTAAGTTGTGATTAAACGCCTTATTGCATGCAGTGTATATAGGGAAACATGTGATAAAAAACAATTGCAGTCTCGGCTTGATTGAAACTGTTCATGAACGGTAGTGAAAAGTGCTTGCTACCGTTCACGCCCTCTAGCCCCGGGTTGAGCAGAACTTAATATTTACAACGTCAATAGAACAGAAATTTGAGCCATCCCGAAGATGGTATGCATATGACGGTGAACATGGAACCTTCAAAGATTTTTTTTACACCATTCCATGGCCACCAGTTACTAACAAACGCTTTGCCCTAAACGAGAAAACAATGGGCGAAATAAATAAAATGGTAACAGGCAAACGACTAAATTAAAAAGCAGGCAAGGGTGATTATACAATACTTAGAACTGTTAAAGGCTTTTATGTACCAGTTGGACAACAGATAATGCACTACGAAAATAAATATACCAAATACATATTAAATACTATCAAATACTTATTATAAATACATATCAAATACATATAAAAATACTTATCAAATACATACTAAATACATATCAAATACAGACACTAAATACATATCAAATACATATAAAATACACATCAAATATATCATAAATACATATTATATAAATATATAATAAATACATATCAAATACATGTACTAAATACATATCAAATAAATGTATTAAATACATATCAAATACATACACAACTACATATCAACTACAGATACTAAATACATATATAATACAGATACTAACTACATATCGAATACATATACAAATACATATCAAATACAGATACTAAATACGTAATAAATACATATCAAATACATAAAAAATATATATCAAATATAGATACTAAATACATATCAAATACATGCACTAAATACATATCATATACAGATACTAAATACATATATGATACATATACTAAATACATATCTCAATGAGTGTATACAATGTTAACAACAACAACAACAACCTTTATTTGGCTCAGGTTACAACATACAAAGTATGGCAACAACATGCGTATAAATTACAGAAAATACATGTGATATGAGTAAAATGAGATGGCAGTTCATACAATGTTAAACAACGGGTCGGTGGGGCTGGTGGGGGAGGGGGAGTACTTCTATAATAGTAATAATAGTAATTATTACTATTATTACTATTATTATTATATAGAAGTTAAGCCGGAGTAATTATGTTATTTTTCAGTGAATAACATTTAAAACAAAACAAAACGCAGTGTCGTGTGTTTTTTAAGCATCCGAAATAAGGACTATCCGGATTTACATCAACTTTTTACGCTGACATTGTCTTACAATAACTTAACGTTTAAGTCATGTTTACTGCATCAAGTCAATAGCGTTTTCGAAAAAAAAAGGTAGGAAACGGTTATAAGTTTATCTAAATGTTATAAAATTGCTGTCTTTAATCATTATTAATCGTTTTAATTTGAAACACGGAAGCAAATTCAAAACCGGAAGTAACCTAAATTTATAATCTGCAACCCCGAGATTCTTATAATTTTATGTGGTTATCGAATAATTTGCGTTTGTGGGATTATTTTCTCATCATTATCTATTTAAAATCGCTATAAAATGGATGGAGGCACGTTAATTCAACGCTACAATAAAATATAACATAAGTAAATTGTTTTCACACATTTGATGACGTAATAAGTTTACAGGTCATGTACGCATGGTTGAATTCTTGAATTAGACCCTTATCGCAGAGGTAATTAACACCTCTGCCCCTCTAATCCTTATGAAAACACTCCAAACAGGAGCTAAGGACGTATGCTAGTTAGGAGTTTATGCCTCAAGGCGTTATTTGGTCAGATATGTCATTAATTAACACTGGGAAATGAATGCTTTGACCCACTTTTAAGGGATCGCGGCACGGTTTTAAAGGGTCGCGGTCAGATTAAGGATCGCGGCATGTCTGTTTCAAAAGTTAATGATCGCGGCGCCGCTACGCCATAAATGGCTGGGGACTAATAGTAATAATAATAAACTAATAATAAAATAATAATAATGGTGGGGATGGTGGGGAGCGGGGAGTGTTTCTATATAATAATAATAATAATAATAATAATAATAATGATAATAATAATTTATAACTTACGGGCACACATCAATGATCATTAATTGAGATACACCTTGTTGCGTTTGTATCAGTAGGTATGCTTTGTCACGGGAGTGCATTTTCTTTCACCTCATTGGCCAGTGACATAGACGTTTTTGACAGAGGCACGCATTTGGCAAGATATACTTTGGTGTCTTACAGATAAGCACGTGCTACATGATTGTACATAGTTAATTTATCAATGGGGACATGTTTATTGGGGTTTGCATTCAGTGGTGATATTAGGTATATGATATACTATTTTTACAAACGCAACAGTGGTGTCTTACATGGAATAATTATATTCTGTGCGAAATACAGAAGTACATGGGCATAACAATTCAAAGGTGAGTATATTTATGCATATATATAGGTCGATACAATTATCATTATTACTCTTATTTTAAAATAGATTTTGCATTAGGAAAAATGCTACAGGATAACATATACATATTGTTTGATTACTTAAAATGTTTATTACAATGTTAACAAATATGCTCAGTCTTTGCAGTAAAGGTCTGTATTCATTACTGAGTAGCTCTTTAAATTTCCGTATATTTGGGTAAGTGAAATAATATCTAGGTATAAATTGTGTTCTTTTTTTTCTATGAATAAGCAAGCAATGAAATTCGTCACCAATGTCGTTTAGTGGGCATAGTGTGCATTTTCTGTCTATATGTGGTGTATTTGTCCATCGTCCTGTCTCAATCGGGAGTTTGTGATTAGCAGTTCTTAATTTAAAGAGTGGCGTACTTGTTGATTTGGGAAGGATCTTCAGATAGCTCTCGAAGTTGGTATTATCTTTAAATAAGTTATAGTTTTTTCCTTTAGAGGAGCGTTTAAGTTTTGAACTCCAGTCTTGCATGAATTGATCTATGATTTTTTGTTTGAGTACTATATGGATATTGCGCGTTTGTATTTGATGTTGGTTTACGAAAATATCCGCATAACCGGTGTATTCGAGAATTTGTTTTACACAATTGATCCATTTAAAGTTGTGGTTCGAGTGAAGCATTAAGTCATAACACATGTGGGATAATTTGAGTTCCTTACTTAAAATCAGATTATTCCAAAATTTGACCATTCTGTATTTAACTATTACTTCTATTGGGTATCTACCAAGTTCAGCGTAAAGCATGTATAAAGGGGGTACTTTTCCTACTATTTGTTATTTTTCTTAAAAAATCGGTATGTATTCTTTCAATATTTTCTAAGTTTTCAAATCCCCATATCTCACAGGCGTAAGTCAGTATTGGTAATACAGTGTGATCAAACAGTTTAAGCTGGAGATCTAGTGGGAGATCTAAATTATTAGTGCGCATGTAGAGTAAATGCATCGCCTTTTTTGCTTGCGTTATTATATGAGTTCTAGCTTTCATGAAGCTACCTGAGCTGCTGAAGTGCACACCCAGATATTTGTAGTCATCTATAGTTTGCAATTGAGTGTGTCAAAATACATCTCAAATACATACAGTAAATACATATCAACTAAAAACACTAAATACATATATAATACAGATACTAAATACATATTGAATATATATACTAAATGCATATCAAATACATACACTAAATACATCTCAAATACATATACCAAATATGTATCGAATACAGATACGAAATACATATCAAATAAATATACAATCAAATACAGATACTAAATACATCGCAAATACATATACCAAATACATATACCAAATACATATCGAATACAGATACGAAATACATATCAATACATATACAAAATACATATCAAATACATATACTAATACATATATCAAATACATATATTAAATACACATAGAATACAGATACTAATTACATATCAAAAACATATAAAAAATACATATCAAATCCATATACTAAGTACATATCAAATGCATATACAAAATAAATATCAAATACAAGTACTAAATACATATTGAATACATATACTAAATACATATGAAATACAGATACTAAATACATATCTAACACATATGCTAAATACATATCGAAGACATATGCTAAATACATATCAAATATTGCAAATACATATACTAAATACATATCGAATACATATACTAAATACATATCAAATACAGATAATAAATGCATATCATATACATATCCTAAATGCATGTCTAATACATATGCTAAATACATATCAAATAGTGCAAATACATATACTAAATACATATCGATTACATATACTAAATACATATCAAAAAACAGATAATAAATGCATAGCAAATGCATATAATAAATACATATCTATGCTAAATGCATATAATAAATAAATATAAAATACAGATACTAAATACATATCAAATACATATACAAAATACATATCAAATATATATATTAAATACATATCAAATGCACATCAAATATCAAATACATATACTAAATACATATCTAATGCATAAAATAAATATATATCAAAATACATATACTAAATACATATCAAATGCATATACTAAATACATATCATATGCATATCCTAAATACATATCAAATACATATGATAAATACATATACATATAATAAATACATATCAAATACATATCAAATACATATAATAAATACATATCAAATACAGATACTAAATACATAGCAAATGTATATACTAAACATATCAAAAGCATATACTAAATATATATCAAATGCATATAATAAATACATATGAAATGCATATAATAAATACATATCAAATGCATATGATCAATACATATCAAATACATATTATAAATACATATCAAATACATATAATAAAGACTTATCAAATGAATATACTAAATAATATCAACTACATATTATCAATACATATCAAATGATATAATAAATACATATCGAATACATAAACTAAACACCTGTCAAATACAAATACTAAATATATATCAAATACAGATAATAAATATAATAAATACATATCAACTATCAAATACATATAATAAATGCATATCAAATGCATATACTACATACATATCAAATACATATAATAACTACATATCAACTACATAGACTAATACATACCAAATGCATATACTAAATACATATCAAAGCATATAATAACTACATATCAACTACATAGACTAATACATTTCAATTGCATTATATTAAATACATATCAAATTCATATAATAAATACATATCAAATGCATACACTAAATACATAGCAAATATCAAATGCATATACTAAATACATATCAAATGCATACACTAAATACATATCAAATACATATACTAAATACATATCAAATACACATACTAAATATATATCAAATACATATACTAACTACATATCAAATATATATATTAAATACATATCAAATACACATACTAAATATATATCAAATACATATACTAACTACATATCAAATATATATATTAAATACATATCAAATACATATACTAAATACATATCAACTGCATATACTAAATACATATCATATGCATATACTAAATACATATCAAATACATATGATTAATACATATACATATAATAAATACATATCAAATACATATCAAATGCATATAATAAATACATATCAAATACAGATACTAAGTACATATCAAATGCATATACTAAACATATCAAATGCATATACTAAATACATATCAAATGCATATGATAAATACATAGCAAATGCATATAATAAATACATATCAAATACATATACCAAATAAATATCAAATGCATATACTAAATACATATCATATGCATATGCTAAATACATATCAAAAACATATGATAATACATATACATATAATAAATACATATAAAATACATATCAAATACATATAATAAATGCATATCAAATACAGATACTAAATGCATATCAAATGCTTATACTAAATATATATCAAATGCATATAATAAATACATATCAAATGCATATACTAAATACATATCAAATGCATATAATAAATACATATCAAATACATATACTAAAGACATATCCAATACAGATACTAAGTATATATCAAATGCATATACTAAAAACATATCAAATGTACATACCAAATAAATATCAAATGCATATACTAAATACATATCAAATGCATATACCAAATAAATATCAAATGCATATACTAAATACATATCAAATGCATATTCCAAATAAATATTATTATTAATTTTATAATATAATTATTTTTATTATTGTAATTATTATTATCATTCTCATTATCATTGTTATTATTATTATTATAATTATTTTAATTAATTCTTTCTAGTCTTCTTCGGATTAAGTTTTTCATTAGCCGTTTAAAATAAATCGTGTTTAAAAATAGTGCTTCAACCTCTTTCAATTCTTCCTTGTATATAGAAAACTCTGAAAAAAAAGCTATTTAAATATACATTGTTTACATTGTTTAAAAGGGTAGTCAGAAGTTATAAAAAAGACAGTCCGGGCAGGTTCAGTCTACCGTGCATTTAAGTCCCATTGTCCTTGAATAATAATGAAATATTTTGGAAGAGATATATCTATAGTGTCACAAAATAATCACGAGTAGAGCGTATTGGTCGTACACAGCTCTTGTAAGCACCTGTCAGTCACACGCTAATCAATTGTTCAGTTGAAACCAATTCACAATGTCCATGATATATTCAGGTAACACGGAAAAGCGTGCCATTTTTAAGTGGCCGCTAGAGGGCGTCCGGAAGTGCCGTTTAATAAGTTTAGTTTTGTGCATTTAAGAGTATAGGTCTATCTCTCTAAAAGGCATAATTGTGTAAGGGTCCTTTCGTGTAGAATTCACCATTGCGGATTTAGCCACGTGTATCACGGAATGAATGTGGGAAGGAACGTCAGTTATAAAATGCATTGTTCTCAAGTCTTGGCCGGGATTGATTGAAAGTTACTTTGTGTGAGCAGAGGTTGGAACCGGCGAAATTCACAGGCAATATGTGGTCAGTATTTATTTTATGAAGTTTTATCGTACCTTTGTATTCAGTGGGCGGCGCCATCTTGGTTGGCGAGGTTACGACATCCAGTTAGCTTTTATGTTTCTCAAACATTAACTTGAGACTAGCATATGCTTTTGAAGTTACTGTATTAGATGTAATTATTGTAATTGATCATTAATTGTAGAACAATATTAATTTGATAACGTGTTATAATAGGTGTATTAGTTAACGTTGGCGTATAACTCAGTGATTGTAATACACGATTGTTAACATTAATTAACAATTAGATTAGTGACTAGTATAAATGTTCGACGCGTATGCATGGCGTTGTAGAATATACATCCATTGCTACTCATCATAATTAGAGAGTGGCTTGTATATATTTATTAGATAATGATTTGTTGGTGTAATGATAATTATATAAGATTGGTGTGTTTATGAACCGACAGCTAAAAGGTATGTATTATTACAGCCTAACCCGTCCGGTGCAGATAAACCGTCCGGTGCAGATACGCCTCCCGGAGTTGAGCTAAGCCTTTAGGGTGTGTAAGCTCTTTAGGTGATTCGACACTAGAATCAAAATATAACGTTACGAGCGGTGGAGACGGTCCCCGTACCTGTGCAACATGGCCAGGTTATAGAATCGACAACCCCCAGGACACGAGGTGGGCCCGTTATCAGTCCTCACGGGAGGAACAGCATCCACAACCTCAGTGGAGGTTAATCATCATTATACCGCGTCATCAACCCTTTTTGAAGGCATTTGATGACAATAACCCATTGGATTCTCGCATCATCATATTCATGAGCTCTCGCGCATCACAGTTATCTCGCTAGATCATAATTCGTGTGAACATCAACATTGTTATAACTTTAACAACACTTTAGTCTCGTATGTAGTCAGTCGACACATTCAGTATTTGTGACAATACTAAGAACGTCTTAAACGTTCATGAGAACAGTCTTTTCATATTTCATCTGTGTATTCGTTTGTTTTTTTGATAATTGTATATATATATTTAACGTATTTTAAAAGTTGCATTAAACTTATGTAAATGCATTCACCGTCATTGATTCTTTCCTGAGTTAGCCCCAACCAATAGTGTCATCTTGCGACATATAGCAAGATAATGTTTGACAAAAAAGAGCCTGCAATCGTGTTTTTCTTTTTATCAATATCTACTGCAGGTCCAACGGGTCAGATGGTATTATATATATAAATTGCGTTTGCATAAGCCATATTAGTTAATGTTTAACTTACGCCACAATACAATATCACCGGGCAGATCGTCTTAGGAATGTACTTTATTTTATCTATGAACACTTTGTCAAACTAAGTGTGAAAGAAACTGTTTTGCACATTCCTAAAGATTGTATCTTTAGAAAAAACAATGCAAGCCGCACTTGAATGATTAAAATAACATCGTTTGTGTCGCATGTACATGTACACGGAAATTAAGAGGATTTGTGTGTTTTTGTATTTATTTATTTTTGTATATTTTTTAATCGAACTTGTTCTTTTACACCATGTAGTTCTTACTACAACTATGATGGTTTGAATGGTTTAAACAAGGTCGAGGGTGAATCAAACCTCACTCTTACCCTCTTGTCATACTTATAAAACGGAACAGTTTAAATAAAGAAATTCACGCCTGGCTATATTGTATATATAAACTAGGCAGAATTATTCGGCCAGTATTGTAGCGAGATGATCACGAATATATGCATACAAAAAGCCTAGCATTACATGGTCCCGCCTTAATTCTATTAAACGATGGGAAAGCTTTATTTGCAGGATTTTATAACGGACATTTCGACAAGAAAACATCTTTAAAAACATATTTTACTGAAAAAATGCAATAACCTGTTTAAAAGTAACTATTACATGTTTAAAATTTGCAATATGCAAACCTTTAAAGTCTAAAGTAAAGCTTTATTTTATAGCCCCCTCCCCCTCCCCCCACACACAAAGCGAACCCCGTTTTCGCTTTTTGGAGCTTCTTGGAGATTCTTGGGGTTTGATGGGGTTTGAAAGTTAATACTCAGACCACGTAATGAAAACCATAAAATAAGTATCAGTGACGTAGCAGAAGCCAGAGCAACACGACTAAACCATTATGGGGACGTCAAGACAAGATTGAAGACACATATCAAACGTTACCGCTTACCTCTTGCGAAGAGTATATTTAGGATTTATGTAAACGTCATTATATGGCCCAAACTCTTTCGGCCATATTACGGTTATCGCACAATCAAAGACGAAAGCATAATGGCGAACTGTAAATGGGTCAACCACTAAACATTCAAACTCTTTTGATTAGCAATTTTAATAAAGATTGATGAAAGTTTTCTCCGCTGTTTGTAAATCACGTCACCATAAAAGTCAGTGGATGAGAGTCCTTGAAGCAGAAAAGTTTTTAATTTTTTTTTTTAATTTTAAAAGTAAATCAGTGCTCAGACAATACAAGTTTGCAAAGATTTTTCGAAGTTTATGACAACAGTAGCACTGATGGATTATCTTTTGAGTTATAGGCTATGACTATTTAAGTCCTCAACTCGACTAAAATCTCTAGATAAACAAATTAGCTGAGAAACATAAACCCCATAAGAAGTTGATAGGAGAATACCCGTCTAAGTGGGGGTAATTAACAACATTAAAATTAAAATCATCTCTCTTGTCATAGATTGTGCTAATTATTTCTCCATTTTCAAAAACGCGTCTACGAACAAAAAAACGAACGAACGAACAAACAAACAAACAAACAAACAAACAAACAAACAAACAAACAAACAAACATACAAACAAACAAACAACCCATTTTCAATATTGTCAATATAATTTGATTTGTTCAGCCTTACACAGTGAATAGCTATAGTAAAAATGAAAACGTTTCATTATAATAAATGCTTAAATATTGGTTTAATTAGTTTTGCTGTCAACTGGAAGGTGTTAAGTTCATGATAAGTGGTTTATTGTGTAAAAAAGCATATATAAAACATTATTTCGAAAGGTATTTGCTGATTCCTGTTATCAGTGATTTAATATTTATGATGATATGATAAGTCGAAATTATACAATTTTGTAGACATCATTGGATTAATATTAACGTGGAGAATATAAGCTAGGTTTTAGAAACGTTTGTCGATCGATAATATACACAAGCTATTTTATCTTCAACTACTGGAGAACATCTCTGCTTCTATACAGAGGGTCTCTGTTGTTTTAGGTACCTACTGCCTTTCGAAGCATTGCGTTTCACTGGCAGGTCTCAGTGGCTTATTTCTCGCGTTGTCTTTCGAAGCATTGCGTTTCACTGACAGGGAGTGAGTTTGCTGGGACACTGGTATCTATAAACTGACGATATTAGTGTAGATATAAGAAGGTCTTCACATCAGCGAGGTTCCATCCCGTGTGGTCTCCGAAGCATTGAGGTTTCCCAGACAAGGTGAATAAAAGCGGTTGGGACATTGGTGTGTAGAACAGTCCGACGAAAGCCAGAAAGAAGTTTAAAGCTAAACGTAGGCTGCAGCTTCTTATACGAGACAGGCAAGATGTGACAGCAACTTAAAACTCCAGCTAAAAAGACATTGTCACCTTACTATCGACCCGTAAAAACAGTTCATTAGCAATAGGGTTCAACAGTCGCTAGACAGTAGGTTCAACCAAGCTCTTGACAAATTGGGGGCTCGTCCGGGATACGATAAAAGGAGGTTCATAAGTTAGAGCTAGGAGTTGGGACATTGAGATAGACTACGACAAGTGGATGGCTATGGGATAGCGGATAGGTTTGAGTGGCTCGGAGCTATCAGAATACGTCGACAAAAAGGAGCGACAATATCTCGAACGAGAGGAGCGTATGCAGCAAAGACTTGATAAACAGGCCGAACAGACACGGGAGTTTGAACGTCAGAGGTTAGAACGCGACGCTGCACTAAAGAGGGAACAGCATGAACGCGATGCCGAGATGAGAAAGGAACAACTGCAACGCGAGGTTGAACAACGAGAACGAGAAGCTGAGTTCAGGAGAGAGAAAGCTGAACAGCGTGAACGAGAAGTCGAGCTGCAGCGCGAGCAACAGGCACGGGAGCTGGATGTCCTCAGGTTGAAAGCTAAACTGGAAGCCAAAGCTGATCTTAAACCAAAGAGTGAGTCAGGACTCAAGTATCTGAGACCCAAGCTTCCCAAGTTTGAAGAAAACAAAAACGATATGGACGCATATATTGAGCGGTTCGAACGGCTTGCCAGAACTCAAAGCTGGCCAGAGAACACATGGGCTGTCTGTTTGAGTTCATTGCTGACAGGCAAAGGACTGGATGTTTATACAAGCATGCATGCGGACCAGGCTAGTGATTATCAATTTTTGAAGAAAACTATTTTGAAAAGGTACCAGCTTACAGAGGAGGGTTTCAGGATGAAGTTTCGTGAAAGTAAACCGGAGCAAGGTGAATCAGTGTTTCAATACATTGCTCGTATAGGCCGGTACTTTAACAGGTGGACAGAGATGGCTGAGGTAGACAACACGTATGAAGCATTGACAGACCTGACGATACGTGAGCAGTTTGTAATCATCTGTTCACCGGAGCTAGCTTTGTTCACTAAGGAGAGAATGCCCAAGTCAGTACAGGATGTAACGAAGTTAGCTGAACAGTACGGTGGATCTATCACGTCAAAAAAGAGCATGAAACAACATGTTCCAAACAAGAGTGTTAGGCTAAACCCAGTACAATCGAATAGGCCATCACAACCAGCTTCACATATGGAATACAGAAAGAAGATATGTTTCATATGTCACAGAGAAGGTCACATAGCTGGGGAGTGCAAAGATGATAACACGAAAAAGGCTGGTGGTGCAGTTTATGGAGGTAAGAAGGTTTCAGCAATGTTCATGTCTGTTTCTATCCGAGACGATATTCAGGATGGACAACTTAAACTTACAAATGGAGAGACAGTGCCACTTATCTCGGGGCTGTGCACCATCGAGTCACTAGAAGGTGAACGTAATTTGGAAATAAAGACAGGTTTTGTTGGGGATAGAGAGGTGAAAGTATTGCGAGATACGGGATGTGAACTTGCGGCTGTAAGACGAGATTTAGTTCGGGATGATCAGTTATTGGACAAGAAGTATGTCATGATCACGATAGATAGATGTGCTAAGATAGTCCCAGCAGCAAGGATAATTGTTGATACACCATACTATCAAGGCGAACTCGAAGCAATGGTGCCAACATCATTGATATGTGAACTGGTGATTGGTAACATCAATGGGGCTCGAGACAGGCCGGATGAAAGCTAGATGGGATCTAAGAAAGTATCCGCTGCAGTTATGACCAGAGCACAAGCGGTACGGGATAAGAAGCACATCAAAGCATTGCATGTTTCAACTCCATCTGTATATAACGACATTAATATAAAGGGTTTGAAAGCGGCTCAAAAGAATTATAAGGCATTGGCCAAGTTATGGTTTTATGCAGATGAAAAGAAGTTAATGAGTACTTCAGGAGGGAACACCTTTAGATACGAAATCAGGAAAGATGTCCTGTACAGGATGTTTGAGCAGAGAAGAGGCTCAAACATTACAGAGACAAAGCAAGTTGTCGTACCAACACGTTTTCGAAAACGGATGATGGAGCTGGCCCATGAATCGATTGTTGGTGGACACTTGTCTTCAAAGAAAACAAGAGATAGGATCCTGAGCAGTTTCCATTGGCCAGGCATTACAAGCGATGACACTAGGTTTTGTCGATCTTGTGATATATGTCAGAAAACGATACCAAAAGGCAGGGTATCAAAGGTGCCTTTGGGAGAAATGACTATTATTGACACACCACTGCGGATTTGATCGGCCCGATCAAGCCGGTGTCAGACCGGTGTCAGACAAGGGCAACATATATATCTTGACGGTCGTAGACTACGCCGCGACCCGGTATCCAGACGCAGAAGCTCTTCCCAGGTTTGAAACTGAAAGAGTGGCCGAAGCGTTGTTAGATATATTTGTAAGAGTTGTGTTCCCGACCGAAATTCTGAGTGACAGGAGAACACAGTTTACATTAGACCTCATGAAGGAGGTAAGTCGTCTGGTGTCGGTGAAACAGCTCTTCACAACACCATATAACCCCAAGTGCAATGCGTTATGTTAAAGAATGAACGGCGTGCTGAAGAGCATGTTAAAGAAAATGTGCCAAGAGAATCCACAAGATTGGGCAGGTATTTACCAGCCGTCTTGTTCGCTTATAGAGAAGTGCCACAGGCAAGTACAGGGTTCTCACCATTTCAACTACTCTATGGTATAACTGTGAGAGGGCCAATGCAAGTGCTTAAGGAACTATGGACTGAGGGAGAGACACCTGAGACGAGAAGCACATATGAATATGTGCTGGATCTTCGCCAGAGGTTAGAGGAGACATGCAAGTTGGCCAGAGAAAGTTTGTTTGAAGCTCAAGGCACATACAAGCATCATTACGACAAATCAGCCAAACGGAGACACCTCTCAGTTGGTTACAAAGTGTTAGTGTTATTGCCAACTAACCATAGCAAGCGTATGCTTCAATGGAAGGGTCCATTTCAAGTTGTCGAGGTGGTGAAAAAAATGGACTACAGAGTACAGGTTGGAAGCAAAGTTGCAACCTATCATATTAATCTTCTAAAGAAATATGAGGAACGCGAGAGCAAAGATGAGGCTCAAAACATAGTGTCGGCCAGTGTGGCCGTGATAGAGGCTGAGGACAATGAGGAGGCCGGGGTAGTTGACGACGAAAGCTTATTAGAGTTGGTAAACATATCTGGAAACGAAACCTACCTAGATGTCCAGATAAATGATCAACTCTTACATGAACAAAAGGAACAGGTTCAACAGTTGCTGAAAGAGTTCAACGACATCTTTACAGACTCAACTGGAAACACATCTCTGGTTGAGCACAAAATAGAGCTGACGATCAAAGATCCGATCAGGGTTAAGCAGTATCCAATCCCCTATGCAAAGAGTTCGGATGTTGATACTGAAGTCAATGCTATGCTGGACGCTGGAGTCATCGAACCAGCCGTATCAGAATATAACTCACCGATTGTAATGGTGAAGAAGAAGGACAATACCAACCTATTCTGCATTGATTTTAGAAAGTTAAATGCTGTCACAAAGTTCGACACAGAACCTATGGGCAATGTAGATGACATATTGTCAACGCTCCATGCAGACCAGTTCTATACAAAGATAGGTCTGAGCAAGGGATACTGGCAAGTACCAGCTGAGGAGAAGTCCCGCCATCTTATGGCTTTTTCAACACAAAGTGGAAGCTATCAGTTTCGCAAGATGCCGTTTGGGATGGTGAACTCTGGAGCGACATTCAATAGAATGATGATAAAACTGTTGGATGGGTGCCAGCATGCCGATAATTACGTCGATGACATTCTCGGGCATACGGTTACATGGAATGAACACCTTTGTATGTCGAGGGACTTGTTTACCCGCATAAGACACGCTGGCTTTACTGTGCGACCATCAAAGTGCATGATCGGTTACGACAACAAAGGGTTCACAGGCCATATCGTTGGCAATGGCGTTGTTCGAATGGAAGAAGATAAGTTGGATAAGATTAGGAACGCTGAACGACCTCAGAGCAAGAAACAGGTCAGGGCTTTTTTGGGACTAGCTGGATACTACAGGAAGTTTATCCCGTCTTTCGCTGAAGTTGCAGCACCTCTCACGGACTTGACAAAGAAAGGCTGCCCAAATAAAGTACAATGGGGTCCTGAGAACGAGAGGGCGTTCAAAACATTAAAGGAACAATTAACACAAGCTCCAATCCTGAAAATACCAGACTTTACCAGGATATTTGTGCTACAGAGTGATGCCTCAGACACAGGTATTGGGACTGCTCTGTTACAGAAGTTTGACGATGGGACATTCCCAATTGCATATGCTAGCAAAAAGCTATTGCAACGGGAAAGAAATTATTCCGTGATAGAAAGAGAATGTCTCGGAATAGTGTTTGGAATAAAGAAATTCCAAAAATACCTTTACTGTAGGCAGTTTATAATACAAACTGACCATGCACCGTTATCTTACATTCAAAGATGTAAGATTGAGAGTGGCAGGATAATGCGCTGGGCACTATTCCTGCAAAACTATACATTTAAAATAGAGGCGATTAAAGGGTCGGACAATGTTTGTGCCGACTATCTCAGCAGACAGTAAATTATAAGCGTTGAAGCAAATTATTTGGCCATAAAATGAAAAAAATAAAAATAAAGTGATTTTCTTTCTTGAAAAGGGGGCTACTTGTCAAAATAATTTGATTTTGTCAGCCTTACACAGTGAATAGCTATAGTAGAAATGAAAATGTTTCATTATAATAAATGCTTGAATATTGGTTTAATTAGTTAAGCTGTCAACTGGAAGGTGTTAAGTACATGATAAGTGGTTTATTGTGTAAAAAGCATATATAAAACATTATTTCGAAAGGTATTTGCTGATTCCTGTTATCAGTGATTTAATATTTATGATGATATGATAAGTCAAAATTAACGTGGAGAATATAAGCTAGGTTTTAGCAACGTTTGTCGATCGATAATATACACAAAGTATTTTATCTCCAACTACTGGAGAACATCTCTGCTTCTATACACAGGGTCTCTGTTGTTTTAGGTACCTACTGCCTTTCGAAGCATTGCGTTTCACTGGCAGGTTTCAGTGGCTTATTTCTCGCGTTGTCTTTCGAAGCATTGCGTTTCACTGACAGGGAGTGAGTTTCCTGGGACACTGGTATCTATAAACTGACGAGATCAGTGTAGAAATAAGAAGGTCTTCACATCAGCGAGGTTCCATCCCATGTGGTCTCCGAAGCATTGAGGTTTCCCAGACAAGGTGAATAAAAGCGGTTGGGACATTGGTGTGTAGAACAGTCCGACGAAAGCCAGAAAGAAGTTTAAAACTAATCGTAGGCTGCAGCTTCTTATACGAGACAGGCAAGCTGTGACAGCAACTTAAAACTCCAGCTAAAAAGACATTGTCACCTTACTATCGACCCGTAAAAACAGTTCATTAGCAATAGGGTTCAACAGTCGCTAGACAGTAGGTTCAACCAAGCTCTTGACAAATATAGAGATGTAAATCTGCGACAAGAGGTGCACAATAGTACCACTGTGGATACCAACATATTTCTATAAACGGAAGTTCAATACATAACAAAAAATATTCTAATAGGAAAATAAGTGCTTCACAAACTTCTTGTCAAGTTCGCAGAGTGTAATAGTCCAAACTGCCATAGTAAACAAAGCTTTGATATTGTAGGCCGAAAATGTAGATTTTTCTCTAGCGAAAGTAATAAATAAATCCAGTACGTATTTTGGGTTCCGTTAGCCTCGGTCGCCCGGCCTGCTTCTGATTTCTTCGTTACGCTATGCTACACGGATCTAGAACCAGGGCCTGGGGTATATAGGACGTTTGAAATTGCCCTAACGTTTTGGCGAGATTTTTATAGATTCAACGAGACTTTCAAAAAACATTTTTTAAGTTAATTTTAAAATAGAGTCTTATTTTTAACTTATGAGAAGCAGCAAGTGACGTTAAAAAGTTTAACTGATGCATCAACAATTGACGTTGTACGTTTATTTACAACATGACGTCACGCAAAGGTCGACTTTATGCGAGTGAAAAAAACGCGCGAATGAATTGTGCTAATCGCTAGTGGGCGCTTTAATTGGGCTAATCTGCCCATACCGTTATCTGCAATTAAGACATATCCATGATACGGTCTAGCTGGCCGAGACTAGGTTTCCGTTTCGTTTACATCCACCTTGAAAATGGTGCACCGAATCATATGCGTGGATAAAAAACATCATTGTGAATTAGTCTTCCGTGAACTGCTTTATCAGCAGGAACTGGGAAACCTAGGTCTCGGAGGAAATAAAGAGGTGTTAGCATTATAAAAGTTAATTAATACGGGTATCTATGCTTTATTCTAATACACCCGCACTATATAGCCTAGTTTAAAATATCTCGTTATATTCAACGATATTCACTGTAACGTTTGCAACGTTAGGAGAATAAGCAAGTCAATGCGAAAGATATCACTGTAAGTTGCAACGTTAGGAAAGTAAGCAAAGCAATGCGAAAGATTTCAGATGTGTGCGTTATTTTCACATTTTTGGGGTATTAGAATAGAAATAGAACATCGTTTACGGTGAATTATGTTCTATTTCTTAAATAATTAACCATTACGTGGTCCGCGTATTAACTTTCATACCCCATCCAACTCCTTCTCCAAGAAGCGAAAATGGCGTTTGCTGGGGGTATGAAATAAAACCTTAATGTTGGCTTAAAACGTTTGTATATTGTAAAATTAAAACATTTAATAAGTAATTTTAAACAGGTTATCGCATTTTTTCAGTAAAAACGTTTTTAAACGAGTTTTATCGTCGAACTATCCGTTATAAAATCATGCTATATTAAGCTTTTCCATCGCTTAATGGAATTAAGGCCGGACCACGTAATGAGCACCTTGAGAAAACAAATGCCGGATACGTTTACTAGTATATATAATATCAAAATTACCAGTGATGACAGTAGTATAGATACTAGCGGTACCAGGCCAGTTTCCCCTCCCGGGCCTCAAACCCAAGCAACAGTAATATATGCCAGCCGTGGCTATTAACTCAAGCACGCCATCATTTACATAAAAAATCTAAATGAAAGTCATGCTTAAGTCAACAGCCCCGACACATATGATTAGTTGCTCAAGCAATCCCGCTCTGGGAAACTCCGCTGGTACCCCTAGTATCTATACTACTAATCAATCCGGTTTGTCATTTTAATAATTAAAACATCTGCAACTCATTAAGCAAAGTCAGACGGAATCGGGCAGTAGTCTTCATCATCGCTCTGCATATCATTTTTTACCATACAGTATTTTACTTGTATGCTAATGTATCTTGTCCATTATCTAGTATGTACCGTTTATCATCATAAGCTGATAAACTTTTTTTATTTATTGCATAGCTGCTTATGTTATGCTTTTGTGATCTAATGACTTTCATCTCATGGTGAGCTTCTGTTGCCGTAAACAAAATCTTTTTGTAATCATCATGTGCTATCTGTTTTTTAACAACACACTTTTTAACACCCTTACATTTCTTTGTACTAACCTCATTATCTAGCATATACGAATATAGTTTACTTCGTAATACAACAAATTCTTTAATAGGTATTCCGCAAGTTTCATCCTTCATCTTCCCAATAACTTTTTTATTATCGTCAAAATGAAACTTACTTTTTGGATCATAATCGCAATTATCAAAAATTTCTTTATTCTTGTAAAAGTCTGCATACACATTTTTTTGTTTTTATTTCATAACACAAGGAATCGGTATCAGTAAATAATAACTTAGCTTTTTCATCATATTTGTTTTTAATGTAGTTGTAATGGAAATCATACATCAAATATTTTGACAGGTCTAAAATACACATACCAACATAAATAGGACAATTCAAAACTAGTCTTTCTTTTATTCTGTTTATGGCAAATAAATTTTCATTAAACATTTTACAAGAAATAAATGAAGGTCTTGCTGCATATTTTAAGAGAACCTCCTCGTCGTGTGTTAATTTAATATTAATTCTATTTCTCAAATTTTCCATAGTTTTACCAAAAACTGAATTGTTCATCAGTTTGAAGAAATCCTTTTCAAAAGCATTTTTACCAGCTGTTCTCTTGGTAGTATTAAAGTCTATGTATGTTTTTAACCACTGTGATTCGTCAAACTGTAGTATTCGGTGTATTTTGTTACCTTCAACCCAAGCTTTTTATACAATTCTAAGTTTCTAAAATGCACGACATACTTTTCTTTATTTTTTAACGTCGTAACAAGTTTATTAACATTGCAATGTCCTAAATTAAACTTTTGTTTTAAATTTTTACAATAGTCTGACAACCACTCATCTTTTATATTTAAACTTTCTGGGACGAGAGGATAATCATGATGCAAGTCATGTAGTTTTTCGGGATACTCGATATCGCAATCAACATGTAATTTGATTTTCCTTTTTCAAACTTATTAACCCACTTGAAGTTGCCAGTAGGTTGGCGCATAGCCCACCCGTACAAGTTATTAGCATCGAGATATATTATGTACTTGCTTTCTTTTTTCTTGTCATAGTTTTTCATATATTTATTGTTAGCCTGTGAATATCTGTTTGCAATATAACTCGTGCCGCCTCTTAATCCTTTTTCCACAAACAAATATTGATTAATATCAGTTATTAAATCAAGTTGGATACCAGTCATCTTGAGGCATGCATCCCAGGCTAAACCAGGACTACTGAAGTAATGACAAGGATCTAATTTGTAATACTCAATACACATTTTTCTAAAGTTTTCAAAAACATCTGCCAGCAACAGCACATCAGTCTTAAGATACAGATCATGATATTCTCCCATATTTTTAATCTTAAATGTTTTCCATATTTTTTTAGCATGATCATAATCTGCATCTGAAATGTGTTCATCATTTAATTGAGAATGAAAGTTATTTTTGCTAGGTAATTTAGCTTCCTTAAAACGTTCAAAACTGTTCATATAATCATAAGGATAAACACCTTTTCTTTTTAGCAAGTCTAACTTTTTACCGCTGTATTCTTGAGATATGTATTGAAACGACGGAAAGTTTTTTACTAGATTTTCTAAGGATTGGGACATGAACTGGAAACTGTCAATAAACACTATATTTTTCCTAACATGAAAGCCATATACTTTTCCATGTTATTTGGTATAACATTTATGTTTTGTTTAAACTTTCCGATGTGTTGCATTATGAAGTGAGAATCATAACCTCTCTATAAAATCGATTCAAGCTAACCAGTAGGCCTTATTGCCTACTGACCGTTCCAAGTCGGTAACCCTGTCTTCACCACCCTTTCTGTTGTTTTTTTGTCTCTTTCATTGTAGTTTCAAGTCCTTGTTTGCAGTACAGTGCGGACCTACGTTGCCATTGCGTTCGGACGCTGTGGTTTCTATAGGACCCTATATATCATTTCTCAAATTATGAAACACAACAGGTATTTTTCTAGTCAACCTGAAATTAATATTACATATGTCATGAGTGCTTGCCCTATACTTTCCAGTTATATGACAATGGTCCCTGACTTTTCTGATTGAGTTTTTGTATGCCACTGTATAACCCGCGTCGCCTTTTTTGAGAGTTGTTGCAAAACCATTACCACAAATATGACATGATTTCGATTTTTGGAATTTGTCTTCTTCTTCCTGTGACATTACTAGATCTTTTTTAAAGTTTGCATTCATAGTTTTTTTGCACCACTTTTCTTCTTCTAGCATTTTTTCTAAAAACTGGTAAACAGCATTTGGTCCTCTGTATGTCACAACTGGTTTTGAATATTGATCATCATAACAACAAACAACCTTATACCCATAACTGCAATCAGTATGCTTTTGATATGCTTCTGTATGTGATTTTTTAGGATTGTTTGATTCTAAAGAAATACTTTCGGTTACTGCTTCAAAATCAGCATATATAACAAACGGAACCATTAGTTGCCTGTCATAGTTTTTAAACTTAACTTTTTCCTCTTTGCTTGGCATTTTTATTGCTTATTTTCCGTTAAGTGAAAGGCAATCAGGTTTATGTTTTTCTAAAACTCTTTCTAATGTAAAGCACTGCAAGCATGTTTTACAAAACCATTTTTCCCCTCGTATGCTGTTTGACTAAACATTAGTCTGTCAAAATCTTTTATCCACACGTAATGATTTTTTCTTCTTCGGTAATCAAAAGCATATTACATGTTTTTTTCTGCTTTATTTTTTGATATGTGCAAAGGGTATACTTGATTATCTTAATATCCAAATATGTTAAAACAATTGTTGTTTTGTTTTTCTATTTTTGGGATTTGTTTGATAGTAACAGGAAATGTAATTCCCTTGTAATCAAGATCATCAATATGCTTTTTGTACTTTGTTATTCGTTGTGGTTTATTATTAACAGGGAATTTATAAGCCAAATGTCACCATCTGAAGCATTCGTTATCTTTTTCATTTTTTATATTTATTAATCCTTTTTTAGCATTAGCAAGTTCTTTCGGTAAATCTAAATAAGAGCTACCTCGCAAAGGCTTATACTTTATTCGATTTATATAGTGTGCGTCTAGTGTCTCAATTACCCAACCACTTCCCATCTGAATCCAATTTCCAATTCTATTTATGATTTCTTCCTGTGTCTAATGCTTCTGATATTTGATTTTTGTTTAATATTATTACAGCCTTTGAGGCAAAGTATGCTGTTTTGTATATAATATCAAAACCTCCTTTATGTTCTTTATCATGCGGTGCTTTCTTTTTAAAAGTAAGTTTCACATCAATGCTTAATTTAAATCCACCTGTACTTTTTAGTTCTGCACTGAGAAACTTTACAGCAGGATTGTGTGATTTTTGTAGTTGAACAATCGGATCATTACTTAAATAACCACCTACTTTAAAAACCTTGCTATACTGTTTTAGGGATGTTTCAATTTCTCGGATACTCATTATATAATATTACAAGAGATTATTTTTTTAAGCCTAATTAAATAGCATTTATTTTTTTATTGAGAAATGCTTTCATCAGTAACCTCATCATTATTAGTTTTATCATCTGTAACTTCATCAGCATCCCCACTCAAAAGAACATCTATCTCTCCGTCCAAAAGAACGTCTAAGTATTTCCAAAAACATTCTTTTTCAAGATCTCTATTTTCTATCATTTGACTGATTTGTACATGATATTTAGAATATCTCTCAAAGCCTTCAAGCGTGAGATCACCTCCAGCTATTAACGATCTTATTTTTATTATGTGTTGGCAATAGTTTATAAAGTTGCCCTTGTCAAAAAGCTTTACCTCAATCATATCTTTTATGGTTTTAATAAACATTTTAAAATCTTCATGACATCCGATAGCAGTATTGATCATATGAGGTTCTTCCAACTTGCTGACTAATTCATCTCTGAATAACTCAACATTTTTAGCTACTGTATTTTCTGTGTTTCATTAAAAATCTTAATTTCTTTTAGTGCTAGATCTGTAAGAAGCTTTATGGCAGCGCTGCACTCAGTTTCAGTTTTTACTGCCCAATCTTTTTTAAAAGCTGTAATATCATCTTCCAACCGTCTCATGTGAGTTTCCTCAAATAGTTTAATATCCTTGATTGCTTCAGCTAAAAGAGTTTGTTCATAAGCAGCTACTTTCTCGTAAACCTTTTTTTCCTCTTCGAAGTGTTTTCTTTCAATTTCTGCGTAACTTTCCATATATAAGTTAGGTTATATTAAATTAAGCTTAATTTTAACTTATTTTTTATTTATCCGTACATAATGATATTAATTCCTCTGTCTAACAAAATGTTGTAGTAAGGAATAAAAGAATCCTCAGTTAAAAGGCCATGAGTTGCCTCTGAATTTTTTTTCTCCAAAAAGCACGCAGCTTGTTTATATCTGCTTTTTTATTTTCCATGGTAATTCTAGTTGTAGTGACATTGTTATAATTCATTCAGTCAGATCTTGAAAGTTTGTAAAAACTATTAACTCTTTGTCAAGTTTATTCATATCTTCAAAATCAACCGTTTAGGCATATGCCATTTGATCTTCCTTAAAGTTTTTGATTTCCTTTTCTACTTGTTCCATTATAATATTACGTAAGATAATATTTTTTAAGCCTTATTTAAATATATAATTCTATAGTATAATATAATGAATTGCAAATATTGTAAAAGAGTTTTAGATATTATTGATCCTCCTTGGGTGTGTATAGATTGCATCTTATTTTACACAATTAATAAAAAAAAGCTTTGTTAATATTGTACTAAAACCAAACTATGTTATAAGTGTGCTTATGCATGTATAAATTGTAACGATACTTGTGAAGTTTTCGATGACGAGCGTATTTGCCTTAATTGTGGCACTCACAACGGTTATAATCTCATTACAGGTTACAACTATAACCGAAAGAAAACTATTTACCACAGAAAGTATTATTTAGATAAATACTTGGTAGCATATGGTTTGTCTTCTAAAAATAGGCAAATATTTGAAGATTTGTTTTAAGAAATTGTAAAGATTTTGGATAAAATAGAAGGCCGAAAAAGATCAATCAAATTTGAATACATTTTTTAGAAAATATTTAAAATATTAAAAATAGAAAAAGAAACAAAACCGATTAAAACAAAATCAACCAGAGAAAAGTACGATAGGATATGGAAGCAAGTCAGAAAAGAATTACGACTGAATGCCATGACCGTTTAACTTGAACAGCTGCTCCGTAGGAGCATCTCTACTAGCTTAATGTCCATTAAGCTTGAACCTTTTCATATACATTTCCAGAGGTTCTGTAAAGTTATCATTCTTTTGAATTTCTAATATTTTATTAAATACAATCCTAATTATCTCCTCATCATTTTCTAGTCCTGTTGTTGTTTGGACATATGATAGAAGTTGTTTGAAACTTCTACGATGTGTTTTTAACAAAGTCTTTTTTTTCTGCTATTCTTGTTTTACTTGCTAAAACACCAACTACTGGAGGAATTGCGCCAACTACAGCCACGAAAACAGGAATTGCCGGAACCAATGCCAATACGGCATTACAACCAATTATCCCACTGGCAATCTGTAATGTTGTGTTTATAATACCGCACAATCTATAACTGCGTCTGTATGCAGCTACAAGTCGCGTCAAATAATCAATTAATTCTTCTTTGGTTCTCATGTATAATTACAGTTAAACAATAATTTAATTAAAATATTTAGAAAATAGTTGCTCGTGTTCTTTGGGTGATAATTTGCCTATTTTTAACAATTCATCGATTATGCTAATACCTTTATTTATTAGCTGTGGACTAATATTTCCTGATTCAATACTTTCGCATACTAACTCTAGATCATCCATCAAATCTTCGGGACTATTGTAATATTCAACATCAGCACAACCTCCTAAAATATTTTTGAACTTTGAAGAACCTTTATGAATTGGCAAATCAGATAATTCTGTTAGTTCCTTAAAAGCATTCTGTGACAGCTTTGAATAAGATTTTCCATTGTTGTAACGTTTTGTTATCAAGTCTATACAATCATCGTCTACTTTTAGGTCTAGCACAACTGCTTCTCCTTGTTTGGCAATAAGTTTGTGATGACCAACAAGCTTGGGTAAATCAATTTGTAACATTCGATAGTGACCATATTTGTCAACTTTGTAGGAATTTTTATTTTGTTGCATTCCTTCCCCTGAAAAAACAGAAGCATGCTCTTTCATACTTTTAACTCTGTCTCTGTAAAGCTGTTATCCGTCAGTCTCTCTTTGTAAAGCCTCTCTTTCTTGTTCATGGTCTTCCCTCTGCTCGGTATTTGTTGTTTTATTTATCTTTTTGGTTAGAGCGGCTTTAGAATTTCCGACACTCATGATTTTTTTAGAAGCATCTCTAATTGCTTTATCTCTATCACCTGTAATTAGTTTTGATGGTAATAGTAGGTTATGATTCTGTAGCACATCTGTATCCATACCAGCATCCAAGTCAATATCATGCACCGGTTTGGGTTCCTTAGTCCTCGCAGCAGGTTCTTCTCCCCATTCTTCTTCTTCTATTTCTCTTATTATTTCTTCGTCCCGGGATCAATTGATGTACGTTTTTTTGGACTGCTTCAAATAATACTTCCGTGGATTTGGTAGGTTTTGGCTTAAGCACTCTTTCTGAAGCACTTTTTAATTTGGTTTAGATTGTAATGACTGCCTTAGTTCCTCCATGAAATCAACCGCCGGTGCTTGGTCTAAAGGATCTACAGTCTGCTTGACAACTGTTTTTTTAACATGTGGTGGTGGTTGTGGTAGTAGCGGTTGTGGTGGAGGCGGCGGCGGCGGTGGTGGTGCTATAGCTCCACGATCAGGCGGGGCAAGTAATTGTGGGCGTATTGCCTCAGGAAGAAGAGCCAACTGTTGGCGTATTTCCGGAAGGGTCATCAAATGTTCAGCTAGCCGTCTTGTTTGCTCTGTTATTTCGCTAGTTACAGGTTTAAATACTTCTGTGTATAAATCACGACTAGCTCCTTTTTCTAGTCTTTTTTGGATAACTTTATTCTCATAGTCTTTAACAAGCTCACTCGTTTTTCGCTTTTTATCTGCTAATTCTTTTCATTTTAACAAGGATAAGTATAATATAAGGTTAGATTAAAATAAGATAAGTTGAGATAAGTTAATATTACTTAAGATAACTTAAATCAAGTATTATGCATTTTTGTTTTCTTTTTAGCCGCAGGTTTAACTGCTTTCTTCTTAGTCGCAGGTTTAACTGCTTTTTTGACTGTAGGTTTAACTGTTTTTTTAACTCTAGGTTTAACTGCTTTCTTAAATGCTTTCTTAACTGCATGCTTGACTGCTTTTTTAACCGCAGGTTCAACTGCGTTTTTGATTGCAGGCTTGACTGCTTTTTTAACTGCTTTTTCAACTGCAGTCTTAACTACTTTTTGCATTCCGTAATATCTAACTTGATTAGCCTTAAAACATTCTGCTTCTGTTCCAAGGCGTTTACCACGGGGGATTTGATTTATTCCGCAATATACTTTTGACATATAATAATAGTTAGATAATATCACTATTATCCAAGTATTATTATAATGGAAATTCCAAACTATGATATGAAGACAGACAACAGTAATTTCAAGAAGATATATAACTTCATGCCGGACTGTTGTTTTATAATGTTAATTTGTGGTAATTCAGGATCTGGCAAGATGAATACATTTGTTCACATGTTTTTAAACCTTTGGTGTACTATGACAAGATTTACTTGTTTGCTAAAAACTTGGAACAATCGAAGTATCAGGTCTTATCACAAAAACTTGAAAAGATAGCAAAAAAGAATAAAATTCCGGTTGGAGACATACTAGAATGTTCAAATGATGAAGTTATCCCTGTGAATGATTTGGATTCTGATACTCAAAAGATAGCTATTTTTGATGATTATGTTTGTGATCGCAACCAAAATGATATTATTAATTATTTCATCCAAGGCAGGCATAAGAATTGTTGTGTAATTTATTTAACTCAATCTTATTACAAAACCCCTAAAGACATTCGTTTGAATTGCTCTCATTACATCTTCTTTGCAACTCCAAGTATAAATGAAATAAACATGCTTTCTAGAGAACAAGATGTCAGCAAAGATCAGTATAAAGAAGCAACTGACAGGCAGTACGACTTTCTGTATCTGGATCGTCCAAGGAAGTTAGTAAAGCGCAACTTCATCGGTGAAATTTAATCTAATCATATTATATATAATGGGGCTTTTTAACGATCTTGGTGACGAAGTTACTACTGGCAGTGTTAATATTACAACTTTTGGTATTATGCTGTCTGAGTATGTAAAACAAAAACATTTGGTTAATTATCATAACAAAGGCAAACACCAGGAAAATGTTTTAAAAAGTAATCTTAACATGGATAAAAATAAAATTATCAATGTTGGTAATCCAGAAAAAGCAGATGATGCAGCAACAAAGCAATTTACTGTTAGAAGAATAGCAAAGATCATACGTGATTATAATATTGATAAAATTCCAGATATGATGAAAAATTTGACAACAGGTGTTGATGATCAACTAAGTCTGATACAAAAGCAATTACAGACAAACCGTGAGAAAATGATTGAAATTCAAAACGGATTGAAAGATGAAATAAAACTTTTGGGCGATGCTTTAAAAGAGTTAGAAAAGAAAGAAGATGGATTGGAAGAGAGTGAAAACTACAAGAAATTAAGTGAACAAATAAGATCTGGTGTTCAAAATATTAATACACGGATTGGAGAAATCAATAAACAAATGGTTGATAACAATGAACTAGAAACTGCTATTGCTGATGCTTCAAAACAAATGAGAACTGCTTTTACTACTGAAATAACTTAAATTAAAATATTAAATGAGCAGATAAACACTAACGTTGCTGATATCAGTAAAGAGTTTGAAGACATCAAAAAGAAAGGTGAGACTGCTTTTGATGATGTTTTAAAGCTATGGAAAACCATCCTTGATGAAAGAAACAAAGCTTTTGATGGTGAAATAGCTTCATTGAAACAGTTTAATCAAAAGTCTGATAGCCGACACACAGCAATTCTTGGTATAATTGACGGGTTGAAAATAAAAGTAGACTATTTAAGCCGGATTATACTTTTTGAATATTCAATAGATGGAATAAGTATTATAATTGATAGAGTTGGTTATGCATCGTACCCGACACGAAATCACTTCAAAGAACCAAACGTGATGGTTTTCTCGGAGCGTTTACTTTTGTAACCAATCCGCTTATAAAAAGTGGAGAATATGCTACAGAATATCCCGGTGGTGGTAAACGTCCCGTCGGCATGGCAGTTGTAAAACCCGGGCGTTATGTAGTTGAAGCAGACCTTACATATACTGTCACACATACAGACATTGGTGAACAATTTAGTTTGTTTAATAAATCTCCAAGTACTGATGAGTCACATGCTCAGCCAAAAATAGAAAATGGTAAACGAATACTAAAAGGAACATTTGAAGTATATCTTTCAAAATCTCATTATTGGATCATCTCTCCAACAAGAACATTACATAGCACTCAAGTTTACAATTTTGAAAAATCAAGTTTTAAACTGTACGAGAGGTGCCCCACTTATAATTGAACACTTTTGTTTAAGATGTTTTTTTTCATCGGAAGTGATTATCATAAAAAATGCGTGATTTAATTATGTGAAACTGTCATTTAGAACGTATGCATTTAAAAATAATATCCAATGTCACGCGGTTCTTTTTAAATTACATTTTGAATAAGGTGTACACTATTTTGTAATTTTAAACCTATATGTTGCTGTTGCCGTGGAGTTTTACCTTAAACCAGGTAATTGCACTAAATGCATATCATAATTGTTTAAACCTTTGTTAATAATTTAAATATGACCGTATGTTTGATTTTAAGACAAAAATATAGATGCTGAATTAAAAGCTCGACTTTTTATCGCAATATTAAAACATTGACAGATAATAGGAAAGTTTGCTCGTATGTTACTGATAATTTTATAAATTAAACAAAATAACTATTTTAATCATATTTTGTGATATAGAAACATGAACAGTTATTGTTGATGTATATCATATATGTATATTATATACTTTATAAAGATATCTTTGGTAAAAAATATATTATTTTTATCATTATTTGCAAATGTGTGTGTTTTGCCCCTAAATTTTAAGTTATATATTTTTCTATCTTTTCTTTTGAGAAACTTATGAAACTTTTTTTTGTATAGTGAAGAAAGTCACAAAAATGCCTGCAGTTAATGTTTTGAACTAGAAGCTTTCGTAAATTTAATCATTTTCATAGTTGAATTTCATGTTAATTTTCGCTAAAATCCTGAAATTCGACAAATTAAAAAAAAAATGCATATTACACTTTTCTACGTTCAGACATGGACATATCGGAATACTATAACCTTTAACGATATTTTAAAAGCATTTGTGGTAAATTTTGTATTGCAGTTATTTTTATAATTGACGATTTTTGCTTCAAAATGTCATTCTCTAACCCTTTTCAAAAATGCGGATGCAGCAACATTAGGAAGCACATAATAGTGCATGTCATAATGTTTCATATCGAAGGAATCATTAGACTTGACATTACTATCAACATATTCGGCGAGAATGTCAAGATAGTTTATTCAGTTACACAATAAAAGTGTTTAAATATAAGTGGGGCACCTCTCGTATTACAAAGGTGATTACTTTTATCTACTAATATGTATAATGGAACAAAAAATTGTATTATCATCAGAAAAAGCGTCATTAATTAATAGCTCAAATACACCGAGTAATTTTACAACTGTATTTGATAGACCATTAATATTAGGCAGAAACAAACAGTATGGTATTGGACTCGATAAGATTAATTCCATGACTTACTCATGGTATAATACTAGTGAGGATTTTAATAACAAAGTGATAAGTATCACAATGGAACAGATTGGAAAAGTATTATTTTTACGAATGGAAATTACAGTTATGCTGATATCGATAATTACATAAAAGAAACATTGAATGTAAATGACGATTTAACCGATGACTCACCTGTCCCGATAAAAATTGAGTTTGATTTATCAAGTTTCAAATGTTTGGTTACCATCCATAATAATTTCATGCTTGATTTAAGAGAAACAAACTTTCACACCTTAATCGGGTTTGACAAAGATGCAGTTATTAGAGAAACTAAATTTGGAACTGTGACACCAAACATAACACATTCTATCGATACATTGTATATCCACTGTGATTTGATAAGTAATTCTATTGTTGATGGATCATACGGGGATGTTATTCATGAAATAAGTACAGCTGATCTTACGAGATCATATCCTTTCAAAGATGAACCGATAAGAGTCGGGTTCTGTGAAGTAAACAAAACAATCATTAACAGTATTAATATTTACATAACTTAATGGTGTCCACACATCATTTCGATTTGTTTTGAAGGAATTAATGTAACATAAGTTATATGGCATGTTTAAAAAAGTTTATGACACTAGTACGGGAACATATACTCAAGTTGACCGATTAACCGGAGCTGGTATATTTGACATTTTTTCAAAGGTTGGCTCAAAAATATTTAGCGAGTCTGTAAAAACAGCAGGTAAAAAGGCATTAGAAACTGCTGGTAAACAAATCATAGAAAGCGGTTCTAAAATACTTGGAGATGAAGTAGGAAAAATGGCTGCTGATAAGTAAGTTTCACTTATAAAACCTAAACCAAAAGGCGAGATAATTTTAAAAGAACTTACAAAGGCTGATAACAAAAAAGAAGTTGTAGCTAAAACTGAAGAAGATGTAAATGCAAAAATTAACAGATTACTATCCGGAAGAGGAATTCATGCAATAATTAATCGATTAATTAATAACAAATAATCTAATTACTAGTATATATAGATGTTTCGAAGTAATCATGTACCTATTCAGTTAGATACTCCTATAGCACAACCAGGAAATAATACCAAACAAACCATTCAGGATTTGCGATTCGTCATGCTTTAATCATAACTAATCAAAAAGTTGACTCTATAATCCCATTAAATAAATATTCCTTCTTTGGAGGTTTGGAAACAAACATGCTTCCTCCTAGTCAGATTCAAATCAGCTTGCAACTGGCAGATGATAATGTGCTAATTTTCAAAGCTGGTGGTGATGATGATCGAGTAGTTATTAATAAATTAGTTTTGTGGATACCCAGAATGATATTTGACTCAGATGGTTTAAGTTACGTAATGACAAATGATATGACATCAACAAGATGGACTTATCTTCGTGAAACGATACAAGAAAGAGTAAGTTCTCAACTAACTGAATCCGTATTTAGAATAACAGCTGGTGTTAAAAATCCCAAACATGTGTTTGTGTATTTGCAAAGATCAGACAAGAGTTCTTCTCAAACACAAAATCCTCATCTTCTGGATACGTTTAAGGTAAATGCTGCTAATACTAATTGCTATTTACAATCAGCTAGATTGGAAGTTGGAAATGGAGTTTATTATCCAGAAACTGAATATAGTTATGATAATATCACAAGAATATTCAGAGATGTTATTAATTATTATTACAAGTAAAATGATAAAAACACTGGAACTTTACTCAATACGAGTAATTTTAAAAATCTCTTCGGAATGATATATTTCGATTTGGATTACAAGACAAATGAAGTCAGTATTGATCCAAAACAACTAAGTTTGAGCTATAAGCTAAATATACCTCCGTGGGCTCCTTATAAAGTTTATGCTCTGGTTCTCTATGAAGTAGATGTAGTTATTGATACTGTCGGAAATGAATTGGTAATAGTTTAATCTAACTTATAATATATATGACTTACGTAAATTATTCAGTAAATTTGACAGATGGCCAGAAACAAAGTTTAGCAAAGGCTTATGAGAACAAGAGCGAATTAACACTCAGGTTTTAAAAAATAACCAACTAACTGGGAATTTTCCCTTGTCACTGACAGCTACCTAGATTAACAATATTAACAAAGCTAAATCTAATGGACGGGGATTAGATATAAGTATATCAAAATCACAAATGAGGTCTCAGTCTAAAAATGGAGGCTTTTTAGGCGCATTAGCTGGTTTGTTAACTAAAACAATTTTACCAACAGTTGCTAAATTTGCTCCAAAGATATTAGGACCTCTAGCAACAGGGGCACTTCTTAGTGGTCTGGCAAGTACTGGAATTGGTAAAATATTTGAATATGGAATGGTAACTATTCCTGCTGATAAAAAACAAACACTTTTAAAATCAAATAAATTAACAGCTGCGCAAAAAAATAAAATAGCAAAGTCAAAAGGTTGCTGCACTATTAAACTAACACAAAAACAATTGCAAGACGTACTGGCGTGTGCTTCTAGTAATAAAACGGTAACTGTTCCTAAAACAGTAACTGCTCCCAGTGATAAAAAACAGCAAGACGTAACGGCAACTGTTCCTAGTGATAAAAAACAAAAACTTTTAAAATCTAATAAATTAACACTTGAAGAAAGAAACAAGATAGCAAAGTCAAAAGGTCGCTGCCCTGTTAAACTAACTAAGAAAAACTGCAGGACGGAGGATTTCTTGGGCTTCTTGCATCACTAGGAATTCCATTGATTGGATCTCTTATTAGTGGTTTAACTGGAAAAGGTTTGCAAGTAGATAGAAGAGGACAGGGACTCAGAGTTGATCGTGGAAATGGTTTACAAGTAGACTCACAAATTAGACCATATAGAAGCATACCATTTGTAAAAAAAAATTAAATTCTAAAAATGAAGTTATCTCTAACTTGGATATAATGAAATGGGTTAAGCAGCTAGGTATAAAGAAATTCAGTGGGGTGTACAGCAAAAACAAATTACCGATAACACGAAATAAACAAAAACCTGGTATTATTAATCTGGATGATCATACTGGACCTGGCTCACACTGGACTTGTTACTATGATAATTATTACTTCGATTCGTTTGGCCTGAGACCACCAAAAGAAGTTTTAGCGTACATACCTAATATAAAATACAACACTATTCAGTACCAAGATAAAACAAGTGTTCTGTGTGGATATTTCTGCCTATTCTTCTTTAAAAAGTTACAAGAAGGAAATAGTACGTATGATATTCTTTACAAATTATTAAAGCCTTACAAACCGGTAAAAAATGAAAACATCATAAAATCATATTTTGTAAACGAAGTATAATCTAATCATATTATATATGAGTTATTGCATAAAAGAAAAATGTTAAGAGCAACTTGTGCATCTTGTGGTATTACTAAAACAAAGTTTGTTAAAAACACAGAAGGCGGTAATATTGATATTCATAAAGCTATGCTTCCTCTGTTACCTAGTTACCTCTGTTACCTAAAAAGGGGCTAACTCTTCCTGGTTATAAATATTGCGGTCCTGGTAATCCACTTGATAGCGGAGAACCGGTAAATGAATTAGATACTGTTTGTAAAGATCATGATTATTGTTATGATGAAAATCCTAGTAATAAATCAATGTGTGATAAAAGCATGTTGGCCGGTTTAAAAAAAAGTAAGTCTAAAACTGTTGGAGAAAAGATCGCTGAGAAAAGGCGTTGAAATGGACTGACAAGTTAGCAGATGAACTTCATAAGCCTATACGAAGAAAGTTCACTCAACGCCGCGTGATTGTTAATGAAATTGATAAAATATGGTCTGCTGATTTGGTTGATATGCAATCGTTTTCAAAGTATATTAAAGGTACTAAATATTTGCTTACTGTTATTGATGTGTTTAGCAAATATGCTTGGGTTGTGCCGGTTCCAAATAAAACTGGTTTAGAAATTACCAAAGCGTTTCAACAGATAATCAGTACAGGAAGACAGTGTAAATTGTTGTGGGTTGATCAAGGTGTGGAGTTTTATAACAAAACGTTTAAGCAATTCCTTAGTGACAATAATATCGAAATGTATCACACTTTTAATTTCGGAAAAGCTGTAGTAATTGAACGATTTAACAGGACATTAAAAGAAAAGATGTGGAAATATTTTACAGCTAACAATACAAATACATATTTAGACGTGTTGCAAGAAATGGTTGATAAGTATAATAATACAAAGCATCGGAGTATTAAAATGACGCCGATTGAGACTAGTGATGAGAAAAATAAAGTAACGGTGTATTTTAACTTGTATGGAAAAATGAGAAGTAATCAAATTAAACCAAAGTTTAAAATAGGGGATATTGTTAGAATCAGCAAATATAAAAGAACGTTTGAGAAAGGTTATAACCCAAATTGGACTGAAGAAATATTTGTTGTTGATGAAATTCAAAACACAAATCCTGTGACATACAAAATAAAAGATTTAAACAATCAAAAGATTGATGGCAGTTTTTATCAACTAGAAATGATAAAAGCGAAGCAAGAAATATTTAGGATTGAAAAAGTAATACGGCGTGATTACAAAAAGAAACAAGCATTGATTAAATGGAAGGGTTACAATGAGGATTTCAATAGTTGGGTTCCATTTAAAGATATTGAAAATATTAAATAAGAGTTTAAAAATAATTATATATAGTATTATTATATATAATGGAACAAGAAAAGTTAGAAAAGGTTTGCAGAAACTTAACAATTTAAAAGATAAATATCGAAGAGAATTGATGAGAGGTAAGCAACTCCAAGTAGAATATGAGGTAGTCCGTGAGGATTTTATGGATACTAAAAAAAGACGATTGCTGGTTGAAATGGATAATTATGAACGTCAGCTAGATAAAAACAGGGAATAGCTTCTTGAACTAAAATACAAAATAGCAAAGTGTAGGAAAATAAAATACTCCATGGTAAAAAATGATATGCAGAGCGATGATGAAGACTACTGCCCGGTTCCGTCTGACTTTGCTTAATGAGTTGCAAATGTTATGTTATTAAAATGACAAACCGGATTGATTAGTAGTATAGATACTAGGGGTAACAGCGGAGTTTCCCAGAGCGGGGTTGCTTGAGCAACTAATAATATGTGTCGAGGCTTTTGACTTAAGCATGACTTTCATTTAGATTTTTTTATGTAAATGATGGCGTGCTGGAGTTAACAGCCATGGCTGGTATATTTTACTGTTGCTTGGGTTTGAGGCCTGCGAGGGGAAACTGGCCTGGTACCGCTAGTATCTATACTACTGATGACATGACGTGCCGATTTACACTCACATTCCTTAGAAGTGTTATTTTCTATGTCAAGGTCAGACACTATATATATATATATATCTTTATCTCTTGGAAAAGGCCAAGGGGTCGAACTATTAAGTAAAATAGTATCATTATGATATTTTATTGTATTTAGAAAATAGTATTTGTATTTTGTCATGCTTATAACAGATTATAGGAATTTCAGAATTTTTGAAACAATTAGTAATAGGATCAAAAAGACGAATATCTCGAAAAATTACATAAATATTAAATATCCTTAAGTCACATATCATTGAAGGTATAAAACCTACGAAATTTGCATTCTATAAACAATTATAATTTCTAGTTTTGTAGAAATATGTGAAGTATTGAGAAATCAAATGAGATATCGAGATTTTTAAAAACATTATTGCAATATAATTCGAGTCCATGGATTGATATTTTCCCCATAATTATGCTCATTATACTGTTGTACGAATAAGATCAAATCAGATATGCTCTATGTTTAATAGAGGTATATGTGCATGAAAACACACGGCAAGGTCAAAACAGATGTCTAGAGAGCAGAGAACCCAAAGTGTTATGCTATTAACAAATTATTAAAGGGACACATGGCAGTCATGAGTTTTATATCAAAAATTAACATTAGCACCTTGATTTATTAATCATGTGTCATTTTAACTTTAATATTGGTTGAATATAATAAAATAAATACTTGAGATTTAAATTTCTTTGCTATTCTTTCAAATTTTTAAGTATATTTTTGGTGCAATATTAACAAAAGTTAGTAATACTAGTATGCAAAAACACGTTACTTTGAACTTTTAGAATAATTATTATTAATGACTGTGAATATGGAAGTTATGGTAAAAACTAACCGGGCGTCGCGAGTTTTAAATAAATCAAGATTTCCTTTAAAACTGCTATTAATATGATTCTTACGATACATATGATGGTTTAATGGATTTTATTTTAACAACTCTAGTAGTAAAAGTAATGTAATGTACCCGCTCTACAGGTCCTAAGTACCATTTGTATTTATTGCAGATGGCAACAAAATGCTTGATGACATTGTTTGTGTGCATAACACTCGTCGCAAGAGGTAAGCGATTGTTGCTGTAACTCAACATATTTTACAATACAATTTGTGTTGCACACATGTTGTTTGTGTGAAGACACTAGTCGCACGATGCAAGCGATTGTTGCTGTAACCCAATATTTTTCACTAAACAATTTGTGTTACAAACATGTTGTTTGTGTGACAAAATACTCGTCGCAAGAGGTAATCGATTGTTGCTGTAACCCAGCATATTTTACTATACGATTTGTGTTGAACACATGTTGTTTGTGTGAAGGCACTCGTCGCAAGATGTAATCGATTGTTGCTGTAACCCAGCATATTTTACTACACGATTTGTGTTGCACACTTGTTGTTAGTATGCAATATACTCGTCGCAAGATGTAATCGATTGTTGCTGTAACCCAGTGTATTTTACTACACGATTTGTGTTGCACACTTGTTGTTTGTATGCAAGATATTCTTCGCAAGATGTAATCGGTTGTTGTTGTAACCCAGCATATTTTACTACACGATTTGTGTTGCAAACATGTTGTTTGTATGAAAGATACTCGTCGCAAGATGTAATCGATTGTGGCTGTAACCCAGCATATTTTACTACACGATTTGTGTTGCACACATGTTGTTTGTATGCAAGATACTCGTCGCAAGATGTAATCGATTGTGGCTGTAACCCAGCATATTTTACTACACGATTTGTGTTGCACACATGTTGTTTGTATGCAAGATACTCGTCGCAAGAGGTAAGTGATTGCTGTTGTAAACCAATATTAAAAATATTGTGCTAAAGCATTCTGGAGACGTTCTTGATAAAATGTGCAATAAACGTCAAATTTCATCTGTAAGTATTTTTTCTACACTCTATACAACAAAATACATTGTTGTGGTTTATAGGACCATTTTTCTCATTTGTGTTGTGTAATTTCGCCGTAATTTGGCAGATCAGATACTATTTGCACATAAAAACGGTGTTTTAATTAGTCGAATGCGTTGCCACGGAATTGTTGATAGCCACATACACATCATTGCATATAAAATATTATGTCGGTGCCTTTTACTATCAAGTTTATTAAACGAGGCGTAGAAAACAAAAAATGGCGATGGTCTGCGAGCTTTTCTGCGTTTTTTATGCCGAGCCTAATAAACTTGATAGTACAAGGCAATGACACGATATACGTTTTATAATGCAGATTATACACTATTTCTGTATGGTTTAATATATTCATCAACAAAACAGAATGTTACTTTTGACGTGTTCGCCGCTATATTTTCTTCTTCATGACGTTTTATGTCTGTTAGTAAAACTGTTCAGATTGTTTAATATATTAATTTTATTATTATGTTTCCTTTTCTAATCAAAATCAAGCTTTTGTTTGTTGAATTGCAATATTAAACTATGTGGTATTGTATTGATATGCGATTATGTGCTGTATGCTATATGACCCATGATTGGAAAATAAACTTATTCTATTCTATTATATTCTATTCTTGACGTCCGATAATGTTACGTACCAAAAAAACAAACGCTGATGAATTCCTCATTGCATTGGCTTTATCAGTCAGTGACTAATAAAGCAACATATGTTAGGTCACTCTTTTATCTTGCAGATAATTACATATCTGTATGATAATACTGAACATAAGAATATTACTTTCACTCACATGTTGTAGTTCTTACACATACTTATCTGAGAAATCCCTTTTTACAGGTCAAAATCAAAGTATAAACACCACCTGTTCAGACTGCGCATGCTGCATCGACGGAATCTGCACCCAAGGAGTTGATGGTCAAAAGTGCGATCATGAATGTAACAACGGTCACTGGGGAGACAAATGTTGGTATGACTGCCCAGCATTATGTTCAATGTGTTACAGAACCAACGGTAACTGTCCCAGTGGTTATTGTACAGATGGGTATTACGGTAATGCCTGCGAGAACATATGTCCATCGGACTGTACTAGATGCTCTTCGTCTAGTTACTGTTCCTCATGTCAGGACGGTTTTTACAGAGGTAGATATAAGGATATATCCAGTCTGGACTATTATTACGACTGTCGTTTCAGCTGCCGCGAGAATTGTACTTCATGTAGAAGCTACAACAGTTGCACAATGTGTAAAGATGGTTACACAGGAACCACGTGCTCTGAAGGTAAAATATCTCATTTGGAATAATTTCGCGTTAACGCACATGAATGGAAACTATGTATTTGCTAACAAATCAACGATACATTGCCACAAATGGACAAGCAGTTCAATATTAAGGATTCTCTACGTTCACTACTTATTGATTCTCTCCTCTTACATTCGTGTAGCATGCAATTAGTGTGTTACGAAGCACTTGATAAGGGTAGATACACCACAATAAAATTAAACTGTAAGGGCCCTAAACTGATGGAATGTTATTTATTAAGATAAATATACGTATATAGATATAACATATTTAAATGTGCATTTCACGCTTAATAAATGATGTTTTTCATTTCGCTTTAAACAATAATCATAATTATCTGATCGAAGTTTAAACAGTTACCCCTTTGGTGAAAATAAAGTTTATGAAAGAATGAATGAATGAATGCATGAATGAATGAATGAATGAATGAATAAATAAATAAATAAATAAATAAATAAATGAAGTGCAATGTAGTTAGTTACTGAAATTTGAAGTTTAGACCTGACTGATATTAAAGAGTATGTGACGTATATATTATGGCAGAAATTAAAAGCAACAACTGTGAACACAAAATTCAGTTTAAATGAAGTCTTGTTGTAGATATAAATAGAACAAAAATAACCGCAATTAATGCTTAATTCCAAAAGTTTTATTTTTTACTTTGTAATCATGTTAAAGGATTTAATAAATTAAAAAAATAAATTAAAAAGAGTTAGATGCCCTCGATCTCAAAGAACTGGAAAGCATACATAGTGTGGACTTACCGTTTGTCCTTCCATCCGGATTCGAGTCTTAGCCATATCTTCAGCGTCTTATCACAAAAAGCCAACCACCCTTTCGCGTTTAACGTACAGTTTCCAGTCACAAATGTCAAGGTAACTCCCTGTGATCAAAGGACAAAGTATTTGTGTATTTTCCATATCTCCGAAACAAATGGACGGATTTGGATGTCCTTTTGCATTAAATACTTATATTAAGACAAACAAGGTGTCACGTTTAACTGGCATGTCCATGTTGCCAGGGTCAATGCCACATTTGCAGTTAAAATGTCAAAGTTGTTTGCATAAATAACTTTGTCATATCTTCTAAAAATTAGCGTAAATAAAATATAAATCCCGACGCCAGTAGAATTTGCTTTAACACCTTTCTTTAATACCTTTTTTTGTGTATTTGTTTAACGAGTTTATTCAACTGGGGACCATGTTTCGACATTGGTCATTTTAGAAAGTTTTTATTGTAATTTTTAAGTTTAATTGTATTCTTTTTCTTTAAGTTTTGTTGTATTCTTTTACAATTGTTACATTACACACATGTATAAAGACTTTAAATGAATAGGACATTCATAATGATAAAGATTAAGTAATAACTACTGTAGTATTTTGTGATCCTTAAATTAGTTTGGATATATAAGGGTTGTGCTAGGGCTGATCGTTCCTTTGTCGGTACAATGTGACTGGACGAGGTATCATATCAGTTGTCTACGGTGTGGTATTCAAGTGTAGCAACATTATAAAGTGACTGGACGAGGTATCATATCAGTTGTCTACGGTGTGGCATCTAAGTCTGGCAACATTATAAAATGACTGAACGAGGTATCATATCAGTTGTCTACGGTGTGGTATCTAAGTGTGGCAACACTATAAAGTGACTGGACGAGGTATCATTTTAGTTGTCTACGGTGTGGTATCCAAGTGTGGCAACATTATAAAGTGACTGGCCGAGGTATCATATCAGTTGTCTACGGTGTGGTATCTAAGTGTGGCAACACTATAAAGTGACTGGACGAGGTATCATTTCAGTTGTCTACGGTGTGGTATCCAAGTGTGGCAACACTATAAAGTGACTGGACGAGGTGTCATATCAGTTGTCTACGGTATGGTATCCAAGTGTGGCAACATTATAAAGTGACTGGACGAGGTGTCATATTATTTGTCTACGGTGTGGTATCTAAGTGTGGCAACACTATAAAGTGACTGGACGAGGTGTCATATCATTTGCCTACGGTATGGTATTCAAGTGTGACAACATAATAAAGTGACTGGACGAGGTATCGTATCAGTTGTCTACGGTATGGTATCCAATTGTGAGAACATTATAAAGTGACTGGACGAGGTATCATATCATTTGTCTACGGTGTGGTATCAAAGTGTGGCAACACTATCAAGTGACTGGACGATGTATAATATCAGTTGTCTACGGTGTGGTATCCAAGTGTGGCAACATTATAAAGTGACTGGACGAGGTATAATATCAGTTGTCTACGGTGTGGTATCCACGTGTGGCAACATTATAAACTGACTGGATGAGGTATCATATCATTTGTCTACTGTGTGTTATCCAAGTGTGGCAACATTATAAAGTGACTGGACGAGGTATCATATCATTTGTCTACGGTGTGTTATCCAAGTGCGGCAACATTATAAAACGACTGGACGAGGTATCATATCAGTTGTCCACGGTGTGGTATCCAAGTGCGTCAAAAATATAACGTGACTGGACGAGGTATCAATCAGTTGTCTACTGTATGGTATCCAAGTGTGGCAACATTATAAAGTGACTGGACGATGTATCATATCAGTTGTCTACGGTGTGGTATCAAGTGTGGTAACATTATAAAGTGACTAGACGAGGTATCATATCAGTTGTCTACGGTGTGGTATCCAAGTGTGGCAACATTATAAAGTGACTGGACGAGGTATCATATCAGTTGTCTACAGTGTGGTATCCAAGTGTGGCAACATTATAAAGTGACTGGACGAGGTATCATATCAGTTGTCTACGGTGTGGTATCTAAGTGTGGCAACACTATAAAGTGACTGGACGAGGTATCATTTCAGTTGTCTACGGTGTGGTATCCAAGTGTGGCAACACTATAAAGTGACTGGACGAGGTGTCATATCATTTGTCTACGGTATGGTATTCAAGTGTGGCAACATAATAAAGTGACTGGACGATGTGTCATATCAGTTGTCTACGGTATGGTATCCAAGTGTGGCAACATTATAAAGTGACTGGACGAGGTATCATATCAGTTGTCTACGGTGTGGTATCTAAGTGTGGCAACACTATAAAGTGACTGGACGAGGTATCATTTCAGTTGTCTACGGTGTGGTATCCAAGTGTGGCAACACTATAAAGTGACTGGACGAGGTGTCATATCATTTGTCTACGGTATGGTATTCAAGTGTGGCAACATAATAAAGTGACTGGACGAGGTGTCATATCAGTTGTCTACGGTATGGTATCCAAGTGTGGCAACATTATAAAGTGACTGGACGAGGTGTCATATCATTTGTCTACGGTGTGGTATCTAAGTGTGGCAACACTATAAAGTGACTGGACGAGGTGTCATATCATTTGTCTACGGTATGGTATTCAAGTGTGGCAACATAATAAAGTGACTGGACGAGGTATCGTATCAGTTGTCTACGGTATGGTATCCAATTGTGACAACATTATAAAGTGACTGGACTAGGTAACATATCAGTTGTCTAAGGTGTGGTATTAAAGTGTGGCAACATTATAAAGTGACTGGACGAGGTACCATATCAGTTGTCTACGGTGTGGTATCAAGTGTGGCAACACTATAAAGTGAGTGGACGAGGTATCATATCAGTTGTCTACGGTGTGGTCTCCAAGTATCCAACAATATACAGATGAGAATTGAGCTCACTCCTTCAAGTATACACCGTCGTGAATTGTCGAAATATTGTTGAAAGCGACGTTAAAGACACACACGCACGCACGCACGCACGCACGCACGCACGCACGCACGCACGCTTAAACATATTGGAACGAACAATATATTGCGTAGCGATTTTTTTTCAGAACACAGTATCAATTCCTCCTGCTTTAACTGCTCATGTTGCATCGACGGAATCTGCACTGAAGGTGAAGATGGTCAAACGTGTGACCATGGATGTACCGATGATTATTGGGGAGACAAATGTTGGTATGACTGCCCGGCATTATGTTCAAAGTGTGAGCGAACAAACGGTTACTGCCTCAGTGGACAATGTACAGATGGGTATTATGGTAATGCCTGCGACAAGTGTCTATCGAACTGTAATAGATGCTATTCGTCTAGAAATTGCTACTCATGTAAGGACGGTTTCTACAAGGGTAGATATAAAGACATATTAAGCACGGACTATTATTATGACTGTCGTTACAGCTGCCGCGATAATTGTACTTCATGTAGTAGCTACAACAATTGCGCAACATGTGTGCCTGGTCATTATGGAAGTGGTTTGTCGGTCTGTCAATTTGTATGTCAAAATTGCAAAAACGAAACTTGTGATTTGAATGGTTATTGTAATGAAGGATGTAATGTCGGATACGCAGGCAGCAAATGTGACCAGTGTGAGACCGGCAAGTATGGGACAGGGTGCAACTATGACTGCAGTGTCTCGTGCTCACAAAACACGTGTAATAGATTAGATGGGGCGTGTAATGGTGGCTGTAAATCTGGCTACAAAGGCATCACGTGCTCTGAAGGTGAGTAAATATCTCCATTCGAATACCTTCGAAGTATTACATTTATTTGCTCACGAGTTGCCAGAATGTATTTAAGAAATATTCGAGTTATATGTTTTTAACGTCACAAGAGGCATATTTAATTCTCCAAAGCATGAGTTTATAAACAAGATAAAGTGTTTCGCAGAACGAAACAAGATACTTTACTCGCCCCGGCGTCGGCGTTACCGTTAGCTTAGTTAACCATTTTAGGTAAGCTCACATCTCAAAAACAGCCCGCCAGAATACAATGAAACGTCACACATATATTCAGTATAGATAGATAACATGTCATGCGCAAGTCACGGAACTATGCAACTTATTTTGACAAAGTTATGTCCCTTTTTATACTCAGTCAATTTCTTGGTTAACCTTTTTCGGTAAGGTCATATCTCAGAAACCGCCATGCAGAACTCACTAAAACTTCACGTATGTATTCAGTGTAGATAGCTCATATTACAAAAACTGATTGGCAGAACATTTATACATGTATAAACTATCATAAGAGGAACTCGTACAGACAAGTGCAATAACTCCGTTATGGATGTTACAGAATTATGCCCGTTTTTCAACTTAGATGTCCAATAGATAAACAAGGCCTAGAAAAGTCGTGCCCGACAGCTGTTCTTAATCAAACTGTCTATGTAACGAATTAACATGAATGAAGTAATTGACAACTTGATTTCCGTCGTGATTAAATGTAGTTTATTTCGTTTGAGTGAAATGAATTAGACAGAAATTCATTTCCCTTGATGTGATTGCTTCTCATAGAGGGCGCAATCGTAGATTGGCGTCGAGGTAGCCAATTAAATCATTCAGTCTTGGAGAGCAGATTAGGTTAGACGTTATACATTTGAATTATTTTATAGAAAACTTATTGCAGCAACTCAAAAATGTGGATTTTAAAATGTTTCAGGATACTGATGTTGTCCTGTTGTGGTGGTTTTAATTGATCATTGGAACGTTTGTTCTTTTGATAGTCAGAGATCAAGTCTGAGATCTTATCCTGAGAGATACTAGAAATAAAAGTGTTAATGGATACACGTTTCCCACAGGGTTTTTCGTGGACGGCCTGGTATCACTTTGATGGTGCTCTGTTAAAAGTGCGAATGTGATTAATGGAACTGATGAAACAAGGTGGACATGTAATATCTTAGAAATGATGGCCCACATGTTCGAGGATCTGTTGGCTTGACGTCGGTTTGAGTCAGATAGTTTGACAAAGTTATGCCCCTTTTTATACTCAGTCAATTTCTTGGTTAACCTTTTTCGGTAAGCTCATATCTCAGAAACCTCCAGGCAGAACTCACTAAAACTTCACGTATGTATTCAGTGTAGATAGCTCATATTACAAAAACTGATTGGCAGAACATTTACACATATATAAACTATCATAAGAGGAAATCGTACAGACAAGTGCCATAACTCCGTTTCAAATTTCTCTGAATGTCTTATACATGAATAGTCAGTCAAATTTAGAATATCTAAAAGCTTTCTGTTCAGAAGAAGGGGGAATTATATACATCTTCCAGTACAAAAATAATTTATGAGTAAATGCATTGGAAGGTTTTCCCTAACCGAAAAATATGTTAGCCGATTTTTGAAAAACTGGGCTTATACCATTGTCAGCATTGATATGTGACATAAGTCGAACAAAACTGTTTTAGGTAAGGGGGATACTGGATTCCTTGTATGATTTAAGAGTATATCCCTTGGTTATGCAGACATGGAAAGTTATTACGTAAAGTACAGGCTGTGTAAAGATTCTTTTAGTGATTTAGGCACTGATTACTAAGAATTAATGTGGTGATGTTTTGTGTCATAATGCCGTCTGCCGGTCATCCAATGGCTTATACCAAGAAATAATAGAGATATATGTATTACCTTGTGTTGTAGTTGTTACTTCTATGAGAAGGGTGAGTGTTAAGGGAACCAAACATTTCATGTAAATACGAACTTTTTAAAAAAACGTTTAATGTTAACTATTCTCACTATAAACAACCAATAATTGGACGAGGTATCATATTAGTTATCTACGGTGTGGTATCCAAGTATGGCAACACTATACAGATGAGCATTGAGCTCACTCCTTCAAGTATACACCGTAGTGATATGTCGAAATATTGTTGAAGGCGACGTTAAACACGCACAAACGCACGCACATACGCACGCACGCACGCACCTACGCACACGCGCACACACACACACACACGCATATTTGAACGAACAATATATTGCATAGCGATTTTTTTTTCAGAACACAGTATAAACTCCTCCTGCTTTAACTGCTCATGTTGCATCGACGGAATCTGCAATAAAGGTGAAGATGGTCAAACGTGTGACCATGGATGTACCGATGGTTATTGGGGAGACAAATGTTGGTATGACTGCCCGGCATTATGTTCAAGGTGTTACAGAACAACCGGTTACTGCCTCAGTGGACAATGTACAGATGGGTATTATGGTAATGCCTGCGACAAGTGTCTATCGAACTGTAGATGCTCTTCGCCTAGTACCTGTTACTCATGTAAGGACGGTTTCTACAAGGGTAGATATAAAGACATATTAAGCACGGGCTATTATTATGACTGTCGTTTCAGCTGCCGCGAGAATTGTACTTCATGTAATAGCTACAACAATTGCGCAACATGTGTGCCTGGTCATTATGGAAGTGGTTTGTCGGTCTGTTAATTTGTATGTCAGAATTGCAAAAACGAAACTTGTAATTTGAATGGTTATTGTAATGAAGGATGTAAAGTCGGATACGCAGGCAGCAAATGTGACCAGTGTGGGACCGGCAAATATGGGACAGAGTGCAACTATGACTGCAGTGTCTCGTGCTCACAAAACACGTGTAATAGATTAGATGGGACGTGTATTGGTGGCTGTAAATCTGGCTACAAAGGCATCACGTGCTCTGAAGGTGAGTAAATATCTCCATTCGAATACTTTCGAAATATTACATTTATTTGCTCACAAGTTGCCAGAATGTATTGAAGACATATTAGAGTTATGAGTTTTTACCGTCACAAGATGCATATTTGATTGTCCAAAGCATGAGTTTATATACAAGATAAAGGGTTTCGCAGAACAAAACAAGATACTCTACTCGCCCCGGCGTCGGCGTTACCGTTAGCTTAGTTAACCATTTTAGGTAAGCTCACATCTCAAAAACAGCCTGCAAGAATACAATGAAACGTCACGTATATATTTAGTATAGATAGATAACATGTCATGCGCAAGTCACAGAACTATGCAACTTATTTCGACAAAGTTATGCCCCTTTTTATACTCTGTCAATTTCTTGGTCAACCTTTTGCGGTAAGCTCATATCTCAGAAACCGCCATGCAGAACTCACTAAAACTTCACGTATGTATTCAGTGTAGATAGCTCATATTACAAAAACTGATTGGCAGAACATTTATACATGTATAAAAGGAACTCGTACAGACAAGTGCCATAACTCCGTTATGGATGTTACAGAATTATGCCCGTTTTTCAACTTAGATGTCCAATAAATAAACTAGGCCTCGAAAAGTCGTGTCCGACAGCTGTTCTTAATCAAACTGTTTATGTAACGAATTCACATTAATGAAGTAATTGAAAATTTGATTTCTGTCGTGACTAAATGTAATTTAATTCGTTTGAGTGAAACGAATTAGACAGAAATTAATTTCCTTTGATGTGATTGCTTCTCATATGGGCGCAATCGTAGATTGGCGTCGAGGTAGCCAATTAAATCATTCAGTCTTGGAGAGCAGACTAGGTTAGACGTTATACATTTGAATTATTTTATAGAAAACTTATTGCAGCAACTCAAAAATGTGGATTTGAAAATATTTCCGGATACTGATGTTGTCCTGTTGTGGTGGTTTTCATCGATCATTGAAACGTTTGTACTTTTGATAATCAGAGATCAAGTCTGCGATCTTATCCTGAGAGATACTAGAAATAAAACTGTTAATCGGATACACGTTTCCCACAGGGTTTTTCGTGGACGGCCTGGTATCACTTTGATGGTGCTCTGTTAAAAGTGCGAATGTGATTAATGGAACTGATGAAATAGGGTGGACATGTAATATCTTAGAAATGATGGCCCACATGTTCGAGGATCTGTTGGCTTGATTTCGGTTTGAGTCAGGATTTCAAATTTCTCTGAATGTCTTATACATGAATAGTCAGTCAGATTTGGAGTATCTAAAAGCTTTCTGTTCAAAAAGAGGGGAAATTATATACATCTTCTAGTACAAAAATAATTTAGAGGTAAATACATTAGAAGTTTTACCCTAACCGAAAGATATGTTAGCCGATTTTTGAAAACCTGGGCTTATATCATTGTCAGCAATGATATGTGCCATAAGTCGAACAAAACTGTTTCAGGTAAGCGGGATACTGGATTCCTTGTATGATTTAAGTATATATCCCTTGGTTATGCAGTCATGGACAGTTATTACGTAAAGTACAGACTGTATAGATATTCTTTTAGTGATTTAGGCACTGATTAGTATGAATTAATGTGGTGATGTTTTGTGTCATAATGCCGTCTGCCGGTCATCCAATGGCTTATACCAAGAAATAATAAATATATATTTATTACGTTGTGTTGTAGTTGTTACTTCTATGAGAAGGGTGAGTGTTAAGGGAAACAAATGTTCCATGTAAATACGAACTTTTTTTAAAAACGTTTAATGTTAACTATTCTTTCTACAAACAACCAATAATGTTAAATTGTTTATACAGACGTATTCATTTTGTTGTACACATATAAGTACACTTGACTAAAATTCCTATTAAAATGTTAACGTCTTATTCTATTTTGATTATCTTTCAGAACACAGTATAGTCCCCTCCTGCGTTAACTGCTCATGCTGTATCGGTGGAATCTGCACTCAAGGTGATGATGGTCAAAAGTGTGACCATGGCTGTATCTACGGCTACTGGGGAGACAACTGTTTGTATGACTGCCCGGCATTATGTTCAAAGTGTTACAGAACAAGCGGTATATGCTACAGTGGTTATTGTACAGATGGGTATTACGGTAATGCCTGCGAGAACATGTGTCCATCGAACTGTACTAGATGCTCTTCGTCTAGTTACTGTTACTCATGTCAGGGCGGTTTTTACAGAGGCAGATATAAAGATATATCCAGTGTGGACTATTATTATGACTGTCGTTACAGTTGCCGCGAGAATTGTAAATCTCGCAATTATTACAACAGTTGCACAATGTGTAAAGATGGTTACACAGGAACCACGTGCTCTATAGGTAAAATATTTCATTTGGAATAATTTCGCATTAACACACATGAATGGAACTATGTATTTGCTAACAAATCAACAATATATTGCCACAAAGGGACAAGCAGTTCAATATTAAGGATTCTCTACGTTCACTGATTATTGATTGCTCCTCTCACCATACCCAACATTTCTGTAGCATGCAATTAGTGTGTTACGAAGCACTTGATAAGGGTAGATACACCACAATAAAATTAAACTGTAAGGGCCCTAAACTGATGGAATGAATAAATAAATAAATAAATAAATAAATAAATAAATAAATAAATAAATAAAGTGCAATGTAGTTAGGTACTGACATTTGAAGTTTAGACCTGATTGATATTAAAGCGTATGTGACTTATATCAAATGTGTCGTTTTCGGGCGTTTCCAAAGGTCCATTATCATACTCTCTTTTATATATTATGGCAGAAATTAAAAGCAACAACTGTGAATAGAAATTCAGTTGAAAGGAAGTCTTGTTTTAGATATAAGTAGAACAAAAATAACCGCAATTAATGCTTAATTCCAAAAGTTTTATTTTTTATTTTTTATCATGTTAAAGGATTTAATAAATTTAAAAAGAAAAATTCAAAAAGAGTTAAATGCCCTTGATCTCAACGAATTGGAAAGCATACATAGTGTGGACTTCCGTTTGTCCTTCCATCCGGATTCGAGTCTTGGCCATATCTTCAGCGTCTTATCACAAAAAGCCAACCATCCTTTCGCATTTAACGTACAGTTTCCAGTCACAAATGTCAAGGTAACTCTCTGTGATCAAAGGACAAAGTATTTGTATATTTTCCATATCTCCGAAACAAATGGTCGGATTTGGATGTCCCTTTGCATTAAATACTTATCATATTAAGACAAAGAAGGTGTCACGTTTAACTGGCATGTTCCTGTTGCCAGGGCCAATGCCACATTTGGAGTTAAAATGTCAAAGTTGTTTGCATAAATGTCTTTGTCATATCTTCTAAAAATAGGCGTAAATAAATATAAATCCCGACGCCAGTAGAATTTGCTTTGACACCCTTCTTTAAATATTTTCTTTTTGTTTTTTACTTTATTAAATTAACGAGTTTATTCAACTGGGGACCATGTTTCGACATTTTTGAAATTCTGTAATTGAACAATTTACTATTTGTTTTGTAATTTTTAAATTTAGTTGTATTCTTTTACAATTGTTACATTACACACATGTATAAAGACTTTATATGACTAGGAAATGCATAATGATAAAGATTAAGTAATAACTACTGTTGTATTTTGTGATCCTTAAATAATTGTGGATATATAAGGGTTGTGCTAGGGCTGATCGTTCCTTTGTCGGTGCAATGTGACTGGACGAGGTATCATATCAGTTGTCTACGGTGTGGTATCCAAGTGTGGCAGCACTATTAAGATGAGCATTGAGCTCACTCCTTCAAGTATACACCGTCGTGATATGTCGAAATATTGTTGAAAGCGACGTTAAACACACGCACGTACGCACGTACATACGCACACACACACACACACACACACACACACACACACATACACACATATTGGAACGAACAATATATTGCGTAGCGATTTGTTTTCAGAACACAGTATCAACTCCTCCTGCTTTAACTGCTCATGTTGCATCGATGGAATCTGCACTCAAGGTGAAGATGGTCAAACGTGTGACCATGGATGTACCGATGTTTATTGGGGAGACAAATGTTGGTATGACTGCCCGGCATTATGTTCAAAGTGTGAGCGAACAAACGGTTACTGCCTCAGTGGACAATGTACAGATGGGTATTATGGTAATGCCTGCGACAAGTGTCTATCGGACTGTACTAGATGCTCTTCGTCTAGTTACTGTTCCTCATGTCAGGACGGTTTTTACAGAGGTAGATATAAGGATATATCCAGTCTGGACTATTATTACGACTGTCGTTTCAGCTGCCGCGAGAATTGTACTTCATGTAGAAGCTACAACAGTTGTGCAACATGTGTGCCTGGTCATTATGGAAGTGGTTTGTCGGTCTGTCAATTTGTATGTCAGAATTGCAAAAACGAAACTTGTAATTTGAATGGTTATTGTAATGAAGGATGTAAAGTCGGATACGCAGGCAGCAAATGTGACCAGTGTGAGACCGGCAAGTATGGGACAAAGTGCAACTATGACTGCAGTGTCTCGTGCTCACAAAACACGTGTAATAGATTAGATGGGGCGTGTATAGCTGGCTGTAAATCTGGCTACAAAGGCATCACGTGCTCTGAAGGTGAGTAAATATCTCCATTCGAATACTTTCGAAATATTACATTTATTTGCTCACGAGTTGTCAGAATGTATTTAAGAAATATTCGAGTTATGTGTTTTTACCGTCACAAGATGCATATTTAATTGTCCAAAGCATGAGTTTATATACAAGATAAAGTGTTTCGCAGAACGAAACAAGATACTTTACTCGCCCCGGCGTCGGCGTTACCGTTAGCTTAGTTAACCATTTTAGGTAAGCTCACATCTCAAAAACAGCCCGCCAGAATACAATGAAACGTCACACTTATATTCAGTATAGATAGATAACATGTCATGCGCAAGTCACAGAACTATGCAACTTATTTCGACAAAGTTATGCCCCTTTTTATACTCTGTCAATTTCTTGGTCAACCTTTTGCGGTAAGCTCATATCTCAGAAACCGCCATGCAGAACTCACGAAAACTTCACGTATGTATTTAGTGTAGATAGCTCATATTACAAAAACTGATTGGCAGAACATTTATACATGTATAAAAGGAACTCGTACAGACAAGTGCCATAACTCCGTTATGGATGTTACAGAATTATGCCCGTTTTTCAACTTAGATGTCCAATAAATAAACAAGGCCTCGAAAAGTCGTGTCCGACAGCTGTTCTTAATCAAACTGTTTATGTAACGAATTCACATGAATGAAGTAATTGACAACTTGATTTCCGTCGTGACTAAATGTAATTTAATTCGTTTGAGTGAAACGAATTAGACAGAAATTAATTTCCTTTGATGTGATTGCTTCTCATAAGGGTGCAATCGTAGATTGGCGTCGAGGTAGCCAATTACATCATTCAGTCTTGGAGAGCAGACTAGGTTAGACGTTATACATTTGAATTATTTTATAGAAAACTTATTGCAGCAACTCAAAAATGTGGATTTGAAAATATTTCAGGATATTGATGTTGTCCTGTTGTGGTGGTTTTCATCGATCATTGAAACGTTTATACTTTTGATAATCAGAGATCAAGTCTGAGATCTTATCCTGAGAGATACTAGAAATAAAAATGTTAATCGGATACACGTTTCCCACAGGGTTTTTCGTGGACGGCCTAGTATCACTTTGATGGTGCTCTGTTAAAAGTGCGAATGTGATTAATGGAAATGATGAAATAGAGTGGACATGTAATATCTTAGAAATGATGGCCCACATGTTCGAGGATCTGTTGGCTTGATTTTGGTTTGAGTCAGGATTTCAAATTTCTCTGATGTCTTATACATGAATAGTCAGTCAGATTTGGAGTATCTAAACGCTTTCTGTTCAAAAAGAGGGGAAATTATATACATCTTCTAGTACAAAAATAATTTATGAGTAAATACATTGGAAGTTTTACCCTAACCGAAAGATATGTTAGCCGATTTTTGAAAAACTGGACTTATATGATTCATTGTCAGCATTGATATTTGCCATAAGTCGAACAAAACTGTTTCAGGTAAGCGGGATACTGGATTCCTTGTATGATTTAAGTATATATCCCTTGGTTATGCAGTCATGGACAGTTATTACGTAAAGTACAGACTGTATAGAGATTCTTTTAGTGATTTAGGCACTGATTAGTATGAATTAATGTGGTGATGTTTTGTGTCATAATGCCGTCTGCCGGTCATCCAATGGCTTATACCAAGAAATAATAAATATATATTTATTACGTTGTGTTGTAGTTGTTACTTCTATGAGAAGGGTGAGTGTTAAGGGAAACAAATGTTCCATGTAAATACGAACTTTTTTTAAAAACGTTTAATGTTAACTATTCTTACTACAAACAACCAATAATGTTAAATTGTTTATACAGACGTACTCATTTTGTTGTACACATATAAGTACACTTGACTAAAATTCCTATTAAAATGTTAACGTCTTATTCTATTTTGATTATCTTTCAGAACACAGTATAGTCCCCTCCTGCGTTAACTGCTCATGCTGTATCGGTAAAATCTGCACTCAAGGTGATGATGGTCAAAAGTGTGACCATGGCTGTATCGACGGCTACTGGGGAGACAACTGTTTGTATGACTGCCCGGCATTATGTTCAAAGTGTTACAGAACAAGCGGTATATGCTACAGTGGTTATTGTACAGATGGGTATTACGGTAATGCCTGCGAGAACATGTGTCCATCGAACTGTACTAGATGCTCTTCGTCTAGTTACTGTTACTCATGTCAGGGCGGTTTTTACAGAGGCAGATATAAAGATATATCCAGTGTGGACTATTATTATGACTGTCGTTACAGTTGCCGCGAGAATTGTAAATCTTGCAATTATTACAACAGTTGCACAATGTGTAAAGATGGTTACACAGGAACCACGTGCTCTGAAGGTAAAATATTTCATTTGGAATAATTTCGCATTAACATACATGAATGGAACTATGTATTTGCTAACAAATCAACAATGTATTGCGACAAAGGGACAAGCAGTTCAATATTAAGGATTCTCTATGTTCACTGATTATTGATTGCTCCTCTCACCATACCCAACATTCGTGTAGCATGCAATTAGTGTGTTACGAAGCACTTGATAAGGGTAGATACACCACAATAAAATTAAACTGTAAGGGCCCTAAACTGATGGAATGTTATTTATTAAGATAAATATACGTTTATAAATATATAACATATTTAAATGTGCATTTCACGTAATAAATGATGTTTTTCATTTCGCTTAAAACAATAATCATAAGTATTTGATCGAACTTTAAATAGTCACCCCTTTGGTGAAAATAAAATTTATGAATGAATGAATGAATGAATGAATGAATGAATGAATGAATGAATGAATGAATGAATGAATTGAATGAATGCATGAATGCATAAATGACTGAATGAATGAATGAATAAATAAATAAATAAATAAATAAATAAATAAATAAATAAATAAATAAATAAATAAAGTGCAATGTAGTTAGTTAAAGTTTAGACCTGATTGATATTAAAGCGTATGTGACTTATATCAAATGTGTCGTTTTCGGCCGTTTCTAAAGGTCCATTATCATACTCTCTTTTATATATTATGGCAGAAATTAAAAGCAACAACTGTGAATAGAAAATTCAGTTGAAAGGAAGTCTTGTTTTAGATATAAATAGAACAAAAATAACCGCAATTAATGCTTAATTCCAAAAGTTTTATATTTTATTTTTTAATCATGTTAAAGGATTTAATAAATTTAAAAAGAAAAATTCAAAAAGAGTTAGATGCCCTTGATTTCATCGAATTGGAAAGCATACATAGTGTGGACTTCTGTTTGTTCTTCCATCCGGATTCGCGTCTTGGCCATATCTTCAGCGTCTTATCACAAAAAGCCAACCATCCTTTCGCATTTAACGTACAGTTTCCAGTCACAAATGTCAAGGTAACTCTCTGTGATCAAAGGACAAAGTATTTGTGTATTTTCCATATCTCCGAAACAAATGGTCGGATTTGGATGTCCCTTTGCATTAAATACTTATCATATTAAGACAAAAAAGATGTCACGTTTAACTGGCATGTTCCTGTTGCCAGACCCAATGCAACATTTGGAGTTAAAATGTCAAAGTTGTTTGCATAAATGTCTTTGTCATATCTTCTAAAAATAGGCGTAAATAAATATAAATCCCGACGCCAGTAGAATTTGCTTTGACACCCTTCTTTAAATACTTTCTTTATGTTTTTTGCTTTATTAAATTAACGAGTTTATTCAACTGGGGACCATGTTTCGACATTTTTGAAAGTTCTGTAATTGAACAATTTACTATTTGTTTTGTAATTTTTAAATTTAGTTGTATTCTTTTACAATTGTGACATTACACACATGTATAAAGACTTTATATGAATAGGAAATTCATAATGATAAAGATTAGGTAATAACTACTGTTGTATTTTGTGATCCTTAAATAATTGTGGATATATAAGGGTTGTGCTAGGGCTGATCGTTCCTTTGTCGGTGCAATGTGACTGGACGAGACATCATATCAGTTGTCTACGGTGTGGTATCCAAGTGTGGCAGCACTATTAAGATAAGCATTGAGCTCACTCCTTCAAGTATACACCGTCGTGATATGTCGAAATATTGTTGAAAGCGACGTTAGACACACGCACGCACGCACGTACACACACACGCACACACACACACACACACACACACACACACACACACACACATATTTGAACGAACAATATATTGCGTAGCGATTTCTTTTCAGAAAACAGTATCAACTCCTCCTGTTTTAACTGCTCATGTTGCATCGACGGAATCTGCACTCAAGGTGAAGATGGTCAAACGTGTGACCATGGATGTAACGATGTTTATTGGGGAGACAAATGTTGGTATGACTGCCCGGCATTATGTTCAAAGTGTGAGCGAACAAACGGTTACTGCCTCAGTGGACAATGTACAGATGGGTATTATGGTAATGCCTGCGACAAGTGTCTATCGGACTGTACTAGATGCTCTTCGTCTAGTTACTGTTCCTCATGTCAGGACGGTTTTTACAGAGGTAGATATAAGGATATATCCAGTCTGGACTATTATTACGACTGTCGTTTCAGCTGCCGCGAGAATTGTACTTCATGTAGAAGCTACAACAGTTGTGCAACATGTGTGCCTGGTCATTATGGAAGTGGTTTGTCGGTCTGTCAATTTGTATGTCAGAATTGCAAAAACGAAACTTGTAATTTGAATGGTTATTGTAATGAAGGATGTAAAGTCGGATACGCAGGCAGCAAATGTGACCAGTGTGAGACCGGCAAGTATGGGACAAAGTGCAACTATGACTGCAGTGTCTCGTGCTCACAAAACACGTGTAATAGATTAGATGGGGCGTGTATAGCTGGCTGTAAATCTGGCTACAAAGGCATCACGTGCTCTGAAGGTGAGTAAATATCTCCATTCGAATACTTTCGAAATATTACATTTATTTGCTCACGAGTTGTCAGAATGTATTTAAGAAATATTCGAGTTATGTGTTTTTACCGTCACAAGATGCATATTTAATTGTCCAAAGCATGAGTTTATATACAAGATAAAGTGTTTCGCAGAACAAAACAAGATACTCTACTCGCCTCGGCGTCGGCGTTACCGTTAGCTTAGTTAACCATTTTAGGTAAGCTCACATCTCAAAAACTGTCTGCCAGAATACAATGAAACGTCACACATATATTCAGGATAGATAGATAACATGTCATGCGCAAGTCACAGAACTATGCAACGTATTTTGACAAAATTATTCCCCTTTTTATACTCAGTCAATTTCTTGGTTAAGCTTTTGCGGTAAGCTCATATCTCAAAAACCGTCGTGCAGAACTCACTAAAACTTCACGTATGTATTCAGTGTAGATAGCTCATATTACAAAATCTGATTGGCAGAACATTTACACATATATAAACTATCATAAGAGGAAATCGTACAGACAAGTGCCATAACTCCCGTTTTTCAATTTAGATGTCCAATAAATAAACAAGGTCTCGAAAAGTTCTTAATCAAACTGTCTATGTAACGAATTCACATGAATGAAGTAATTGAAATTTTGATTTCCGTCGTTTTCGTTTGAATGAAACGAATTTGACAGAAATTAATTTCCCTTGATGTGTTTGCTTCTCATCGAGGTCTCAATCGTAGATTGTCGTCGAGGTAGCCAATTAAATCATTCATTCTTGGAGAGCAGACTAGGTTAGACGTTATACATTTGAATTATTTTATAGAAAACTTATTGCAGCAACTCAAAAATGTGGATTTGAAAATATTTCAGGATATTGATGTTGTCCTGTTGTGTTGGTTTTTCACTGATCATTGAAACGTTTGTACTGTTGATAGTCAGAGATCAAGTCTGAGATCTTATCCTGAGAGATACTAGAAATAAAACTGTTAATCGGATACACGTTTCCCACAGGGTTTTTCGTGGACGGCCTGGTATCACTTTAATGGTGCTCTGTTAAAAGTGCGAATGTGATTAATGGAACTGATGAAATAGGGTGGACATGGTATATCTTAGAAATGATGGCCCACATGTTCAGCGATATGTTGGCATGACTTCGGTTTGAGTCAGGATTTTAAAATTCTCTGAATGTCTTATACATGAATAGTCAGTCAGATTTGGAGTATCTAAAAGCTTTCTGTTCAGAAAGAGGGAGAATTATATATATATATTGTAGTACAAAATAATTTATGAGTAAATAAATTGGAAAGTTTTCCCTAACCGAAAGATAGGTTAGCCGATTTTTGAAAAACTGGGCTTATATCATTGCCAGTCATGGACAGTTATTACGTAAAGTACAGGCTGTATAAAGATTATTTTAGTGATTTAGGCACTGATTAGTATGAATTAATGTGGTGATGTTTTGTGTCATAATGCCGTCTGCCGGTCATCCAATGGCTTATACCAAGAAATAATAAATATATATTTATTACGTTGTGTTGTAGTTGTTACTTCTATGAGAAGGGTGAGTGTTAAGGGAACCAAATATTCCATGTAAATACGAACTTTTTAAAAAAACGTTTAATGTTAACTATTCTTACAATAAACAACCAATAATGTTAAATTGTTTATACAGACGTACTTATTTTGTTGTACACGTATAAGTACACTTGACTAAAATTCCTATTAAAATGTTAACGTCTTCTTCTATTTTGATTATCTTTCAGAACACAGTATAGTCCCCTCCTGCGTTAACTGCTCATGCTGTTTCGATGGAATCTGCACTCAAGGTGATGATGGTCAAAAGTGTGACCATGGCTGTATCGACGGTTACTGGGGAGACAACTGTTTGTATGACTGCCCGGCATTATGTTCAAAGTGTTACAGAACAAGCGGTAACTGCTACAGTGGATATTGTACAGAGGGGTATAACGGCGATGCCTGCGATTATAAATGTCCATCGAACTGTACCATTTGCTCTTCATCTAGTTACTGTCACTCATGTAAGGAAGGCACCTACAGTGGTAGATATAACGATCTATCACATTTAACGTATTACTATAACTGTCGTTACAGCTGCCGCGAGAATTGCACATCATGCAGTAGTTATAACACTTGCGGAAAATGTAACGACGGTTTCTACAGTGGTAGATATAACGATCTATCAGATTTAACGTATTACTATGACTGTCGTTACAGCTGCCGCGAGAATTGTACTTCATGTAGTAGTTACAACAATTGCGCAACATGTGTGCCTGGTCATTATGGAAGTGGTTTGTCTGTCTGTCAATTAGTATGTCAGAATTGCAAAAACGAAACTTGTAATGTGAATGGTTATTGCAATGAAGGATGTAAAGTCGGATACGCAGGTAGCAAATGTGACCAGTGTGCGCCCGGCAGGTATGGGACAGAGTGCAACTATAACTGCAGTGTCTCGTGCTCACATCGCGCGTGTAATAGATTCGATGGGGCGTGTATTGGTGGCTGTAAAACTGGCTACAAAGGCATCACGTGCTCTGAAGGTAACTATTACGTTTTTGATATATTTTCGCTGAATTAAAAAGTCTATGGTTATTACTAAAAGGATACTAACTCAAAATGTATGGTTACAAACATATTGTTTACATCCATGTTCTGATATAGTATACACATAGCTACAAATAAAAGCTTACTCCCGGTTTTGATATCTCAAATTATATAAGATCATATATGATATGTTTCAGAACACAGTATAAATTCATCCTGCTCTCAATGCGCGTGTTGTATCGACGGAATCTGCTCTCAAGGTGAAGATGGTAAATCGTGTGACCATGGATGTACCGAAGGTTACTGGGGAGACAAATGTTGGTATGACTGCCCGGCATTATGTTCAAGGTGTTCCAGAACAAGCGGTAACTGCCTCATTGGCTATTGTGCAGATGGGTATTACGGTAATGCCTGCGATATCCTACATAACTGTTCTTCAAACTGCATTTCATGCTCTTCGTTCAGTATCTGTAACAAATGTAAGGCCGGTTTCTACAACGGGAAGTATAAAGATCTACCAAACTCGGACTTCTATCAAGAATGTCGTTTCAGCTGCCGCGAGAATTGTACATCATGCAGCAGTTACAACAATTGCACAACATGCAAAGTAGGATACGCAAGGACCAAATGCGACATGTGTGAGACCGGCAAGTACGGACCTGGGTGTATCTCTGATTGCAGTGCCACGTGCTTACAAAACGCTTGTAACAGTTCAAACGGGGCATGTATCAGTGGATGTTACGCTGGTTACAAAGGAATCACGTGCGGTGAAAAAGGTAAATACCAGTCAAAATACCTGGCAAACTACTACAATACGCTAGTAACGTATTTACTTATATTTTCGTGAAACCATGTAAGTTGCTTAATCCTGTCTATGTTTCTGGCTCCTCACTCACCATTGTGTTTTTCATTGGTTCGACATTATCAGCATCTGAGCTTTATTTTATTGAAGGGCGTTCCAGGGTTTGCTTAATCTACTTTATTACATTTATATCGGTGAAAGATTGGGATTTTTCAGTCAAAGATTAATCATAATCGCTAAATATTAATAACTAACTCCGATCACAAAAACAACCAACTGGTGAGTTGTGACGCCAATAAGGTGTTGCTGACGTCGACGCCATCCACCGAGAACGTTCAATAAAGCGAATAATTTCGGTTAAAATCATGCATAAACTGATTTAAAATGTAATAAATAGATTATTTAACTGCTGTGTTCTATTTCAGGGAAATCCTTCACTCAATGGTAGACGTGTTTTGTCTTTTCACTCACTGGCATACGCTCGTTCGTGAAAAGAACCACGCGTCTACTATCTCGTGAAAGATTTCTCTATAATTAATCTCAGCAGTTAAATAATCTCTATATTTAACATTTGTGTTGTGACTTATTTAATCGGCCGACTATCCCCAGCGTCAACTCCTATATAGTGTATTCGGATCTTTAGTCTAATGTTTATTGAGCGGCTTGTTTTTTTACACCCTTGAACTTGAATTGTGGTGTGGCATACTTTGCTTATAAAAGTTTTTTTTTTTTTTTTTTTAATGCTACATTTCCTGTTCGACCTTTATAGACAATATACTGTATGTTGTCGAGATGCTTCCGAATAATAACTGCTAGTCAAGTTGGATCATTATATGGTTATTTTAAACATTTACTGAATTCACTTAGCAGTCACATGATTAACTAAACAGGAACACAGGGTCGGTTTTTCAAAGGGACACACGGCAATCTTGATTGTTTTAAAAATCGCGGCGTCCCGTTAGTTTTTCTACATAACTTGCATATGTTCAATCATTATTATTAATTATAAAAATAGTATGACGCAATTTCTTTTTTAATATTTTTAACAGTTGATTATATTGCACCAATAATATATTTTTACACCCATAGTAGGATAGCGAAGAAAAATTGAAGACTCAAAATCATATTTAATATACGCAAGCAGGTTTCAAGTTAAATTTTACTGATTGGTAAAAACTTCAAGATTGCCATGTGTCCGTTTAAAGTGGCATATGTATATATTGTATATGTACTCACTAGAATAAAGCATTTACTTAGTAACATATAGGGTTCATATTGCTAGCAGTTGTACATATAATTAAATAAAAGTGTCATTTGATTACAACACGGTAATTAATGATATTAATACAACAAAGACTAGTCGTGACAATTGTTCAGACCAAATCGGACCGATCATTGGACCTAGGGTAGCTATCGTTCACGCGCTCTAGTACTGGGTTGAGCAGAAGTCATACTTTTTTACGCTGCCTGAAATACATTCACATCATTTAGAATGCATACGGTACGTTTATTCATTGACTGATTGATTTACAGAAGAACGCAATGACTATGGGCACATTTATGCCGGTGTCGGTGGTGCTGGTGGGGTGCTGGTCGGTATATTGGCTGGTGCAGTCTGTGTCATTGTCGCAGTGAAATATATCCGGTAAGTATAGAAATAAAAGTAATATACGGAACAAACATGAAATAATATAAAAGTATTATTTGAAGTGTTTCTGAATTCAGTATCGAATTGTACCTGAAAAGGGCATCCCTCGTAGCTAACAGAAACAAGAGAGAAAGGCAGCAGACTCGGTAACACTGTCTTCAGAAGTTTTTGTAATGTGTATTGTTCTTGCAATTGTATGTTTTGTGTATTGTTCTTGCCATTGTATTTGTTTGTGTATTGCTCTTGCCATTGTATGTTTTGTGTATTGTTATTGCCATTGTATGTTTTGTGTATTGTTCTTGCCATTGTATGTTTTGTGTATTGTTCTTGCCATTGTATGTTTTATGTATTGTTCTTGCCATTGTATGTTTTGTGTATTGTTCTTGCCATTGTATGTTTTGTGTATTGTTCTTGCCATTGTATGTGTTGTGTATTGTTCTTGCTATTGTATGTTTTGTGTATTGTTCTTGCCATTGTATGTTTTGTGTATTGTTCTTGCCATTGTTTGTGTTGTGAATTGTTCTTGCCATTGTATGTTTTTGTGTATTGTCCTTGCCATTGTATGTGTTGTGTATTGGCATTGCCGTTGTATGTTTGTGTATTGTCCTTGCCATTGTTTTGTCCTTGCTATTGTATGTTTTGTGTATTGTCCTTGCATATGTATGTTTGAGTATTGTCCTTGGCATTTGTATGTGTTTGTGTATTGTCATTGCCATTGTATGTTTTTTGTATTGTCTTTGCCATTGTATTGTCATTGCCATTGTATGTTTTGTGTATTGTTCTTGCCATTGTATGTTTTGTGCATTGTCCTTGCCATTGTATGTTTTGTGTATTGTTCTTGCCATTGTATGTTTTTGTGTATTTTTCTTGCCATTGTATGTTTTGTGTATTGTTCTTGCCATTGTATGTGTTTTTGTGTATTTTCCTTGCCATTGTATGTTTTGTGTATTGTCCTTGTCATTGTATGTTTTGTGTTTTGGCCTTGCCATTGTATGTTTTGTGTATTGTCCTTGTCATTGTATTGCCCTTGCCATTGTATGTATTATGTAGTGTCCATGCATATGTATGTTTGAGTATTGTCCTTGGATTTGTATGTTTTTGTGTATTGTCCTTGCCATTGTATTGCCATTGCCATTGTATGTTTTGTGTATTGTCCTTGCCATTGTATGTTTTGTGTATTGTCCTTGCCATTGTATGTTTTGTGTATTATGCTTGCCATTGTATGTTTTGTGTATTGTCCTTGCCATTGTATGTTTTGTGTATTGTCCTTGCCATTGTATGTTTTGTGTATTATGCTTGCCATTGTATGTTTTGTGTATTGTCCTTGTCATTGTATGTTTTGTGTATTATGCTTGCCATTGTATGTTTTGTATATTGTCCTTGCAATTGTATGTTTTGTGTATTATACTTGCCATTGTATGTTTTTGTATTCCTTGCCATTGTATGTTTTGTGTATTGTCCTTGCCATTGTATGTTTAGGGTATTGTCCTTGCCATTGTGTGCTATTTACTCTGAGTCTGTGGTGCAGTGCCATTACATTTGTGTATGTGGTTTCTATATGACCAGTGTTCTCATGTTTACTTGACTCTGTTCGTGAGAGGTAATATAAGGTGCAATACCTCTCACTCCCTCACACCCCCTAGAACCGGCTTAAGCGGTATTCTACTTTAAAGCCACAAATATTGGGGTTGATGATCCCAAAGGAACAGTAAGTAATAACACTACTGATGTGTAGTACTTATTTGTAGTAGGAGCGACCTTTTACAATCGCTACACAGCACTAAACAAAGGGTAGAGTGAATGTCATTAGATAATAAAAGGGATCCAACACAAACAGATTGGCGTATTGGACACGTTCTGATATAGCTTATATCTGCGTCAATGACTCAAGTGAGCTATTACCCTCAGTGTGTCTATGTCTTCCGTATGTCCGCGTCAACATTATAAGGCTTATGAGCAATTGTTCTTAAGGTTAGCCGCTTTTTTGTTCGTAGTTAACCGTAAAAAGGTATGAAAGGAGAAATTTAGAAAACCCCGAACACAGTCGATAGCCGTCTCGGTTTGATTGAGGCTGTTCATGCACGATAGTGAAAAGTGCTTGCTCCAGTTCACGCCCTCTAACCCTGGGTTGAGCAGAACCTCCTAAATACTGGAAAGGTGACGGGATGAGTAAAACATCGCTCAAATATGTGCTAGAAGGCGTGAGAGCGGTTGCACTTAACATTACCTCTCAGGAACATAATCAATAAAACTGTCTGCTACTTTTATCTCTTGTTTGTGTTTAGTACTGACGGACGCTAGTGTGAATGTCAATAAATACTGAAAAGGGGATCCTAGCGTCCGTCCGTTTAGTGTGGCTGCTGTAAAATCTCTCCCCATGCTACAAATCAGTAGTGTTTAAATAGATGTATTGCAAATAAAACAAATATTTTATATAATATTTCTAACATTTACTTAAAGATATTCTAATTTTATAAACAAAACCATTCGTTCTGCATTGATTATTCTTTGTTCTTTTAGCTATAGTTGTATTCAGATCAGCTTTAACCATATTCAGATTAGCTTTAAACATGTTCAGATTATCTTTAAACTTGTTTTTCTTTTTTAAACATAAACAGATATAAGAAACGGACGGAATCAGCAAATACTACCCAACCTGCTGATGATGGTATGTGTCGATTATTTTTTAAGACAGTATTACCTGACTTATATAAAACGTAAATTCATATCCATGATAAATGTTCTAATATATAACAAATCTATCTTATTTATTTAAAAATTAAAAACCCAAATCATTAGGAAAGAAAAGGTTATAAGTCCAACAGGAAGAGTAGCATTCACAGAATAGAATACAGTCACTCCAACACGTATTACAAAGCAAATGCGATTCAAAAAGTACATCACAAACACATTCAGTAAAAAGGCACATCACAAACATATAAAAAAACATTAAATTGCACTACGGTATACCCTTTGTTTATGAAAAATATTATCAATTAATTATTTATGTTATTGCTTTTGTGATAATGAGAACTTAATTGTCTTTTTAATTTAATGTTTAATTTAATTTGCGTAAGTTAAAGTTCAGTGTCATTTTCACGTATTTATTCAATTATGTAATATTACAAATTATTCAATAATACAATTTATATGAACCTAGTGTGCAAAATTATGTGAGTTTTTGTTTGTTTTTGTTTGTTTGTTTTGTTTTTTTGTCACGAATATGTTTGTATATCGTATGTAATGATAAACTTGTAAAGTTTAAATCAATAAAAAATATCTGTATCTGTATCTGTTTATCTGCCGTGAGGCGTTTTTAAATTCCTCGAGTATTTAACACTATAAGGGTTTATAATTTAACATGACGTTTATGTTAATGCGCTGTTGTCTTAATGATCAGTCCTTTAGATACATTTCTTCAATTTCCTCTAAAATACCTTTGACTGTTATTTTTTTTATCCATTTCTAATATTTGAGCATCATGTGTATCACTCTAAGGATTGTTTTACAATTCTAGGATTTTATTTTTACATTCGTATATACATGATCATCTACGTGTTATACTTGTATTGCCTTGAGCCGTGTTTGTGTTTGTGATGTAACATGTCTTGTTTCTTATTAACATGGTTACAATATAAAATGCAAATCATATGAACAGATAAAATGCCAATATACCTTTCCATACGGAAATATGACAGAGATGCATATATACCATATCAATTCATTAACACATGCACAATTATTCAACGTAACTCGTATTTACAAAGGTTAGGATTTAATCACTTGTTTGCCTATTCCAGCGCTATTAAATATATAGAGGTTATTCGTTGTTTTGTCGTGAATAACATATTTCATTCCATCGAGAAATGAAATTCGAGATGAAATAAAATATGTTATTCACGACAAAACAACATATTTTCTTTTCATTTCATGATTTTACAATTCTTTAGGGAAACTACGGTAGAACAACAAGGGAGGCAATTACAGTAACTAAGCCGCTTTATACATTGTTTGCCCGACTGCAAAAAATAGTACAAAGATATTTTATTTATACCCAAAATAGAACACTTTTTTTAAATATATTAATATATTTATATTGGCAGTAATTTCCTTATAACTTTTAACTCTTTTTTTTTTTTAAAGTAGTCCCGTCAGCTACTGTGAAAATAAAACTCTATATTTCACAATGTGAAATAACGCTTTTATTTCACTAATAAAATAGATTATTTCATCTGTTCATTGCTTGTCATAAAATAAATTATAATATAACATAGTTTTTAAAAATGGTGTAAAACGTTTAAAAACCCTGACGATGAAGATATGCATAATACATATAAGATTGTAATGCATTTTCTTTTTCTGTTGTAGTTCAAAATACAGAGCTAGCGGTAATCGTGGACGAGAGTAATCCGAATGACTATGAGCATCTCGCATGCGTAAACAGTGATTACGAGAATCTCGACACACTGTAATCGGCCTTATTACAACATCTCTTTTTAACTGTAGCATGCAAATGTCGATAACTGCATGCTTTGTGTTGCAGATTGTGTGTGTGTTTGTTTGTGTGTGCGTGTGTGTGTGTGTGTGTTATTTCTTTTTTAAGTTTATATTTTTTAGTATTATACCTCACATAAAATGCACGTGCTAAAACCCCAGAGACAACAATGTCTTACTATCTCATAAGAGGAAGATATTGCAGGGTGATAGAAAATTGCAGGGTGGTAGTAAATTGCAGGATGATAGTAAATTGCCGGATGATAGTAAATTGCAGGATGATAGATAGTAAATTGCAGGATGACAGTAAAAAAAAAGATCATATGGGCAGCTTTGGCTCGCGATGTTTCGCTGAGGTCATCGGCTCGGTCTGGTGAAATTGTTGTTTTTAACTCCTAATCCAATGATATAACTTTAATAGCAACATTTTGAAAAAAATTGATTTGAAAAAAATCTTCAACGTGAAGTCTGTTCTGAAAATAACCTTATTGTGGCACGAGGGAATTTCGGTATAATAAAATATAATAGTGTCGTTTTGAGTGTTATAACATTTTGTCCTTAAGTAAAATTACCATAGTCATTAACATTAATAAATATCATATATGTTTGAAAATTGAGAATGAAACGTGTACAATAAAAAAAAAACGGCTTTCGGTAAACGGTGAAATATTTTGTCACAACCACACAAAATGAAAATCGTGTGTAATTCATTCTAAGATTGTGTCGAATGATCAAAAATTGCTTGATAAGGGGGCGGGGCGGGTGGGGAGTAATAATGGTTTCCTTGTTCAAAGAAAACCGATCTGGTATTGGTGAACACGAGCGGCCGGTAGGTGATACATAAATTAGGTATAAACTGTAGTTAGTTGTATTTCGCCTGCTTCATGTTTCAGCATTCTGATCTTAATTCAAAAACAAATTTATAACATAGTGTAGTAGTTTTGAAACATCTTCATTTAATATGAAAACAAAGCGTAATTCATGTGTGTACATCCCTGTTCGACTTTTATATCTAGTGACATTGGAAATAACCGTTTTCTAGTGTGACATATTTTAAGACTGTCTTCAAATATGAAAAACCGTTAACCCATCGATGTATGTAATTATTTATGGATGTAACTTGCTTGTTTTGAATGTGTGGTGATTGCGCATTTTATTACACACAGACCGCTTGGATAATTGATATAATTGCTTAGCGTGATATAACTGCATAGTGTGATATAATTAATTGAATAGCGTTATATATTGAATAGCGTGATATAATTGAACAGCGTGATATAATTGCTTAGCTCGATATAATTAATTGAATAGCGTGATATAATTGAACAGCGTGATATAATTGCTTAGATTGATATAACTGCATAGCGTGATATAATTCAATATCGGGATAGATAATCATCATTAACAATAGAAAGAGTGTGCGTTTGTGTGGACATTTATATGGCACTTATATAATGTGACAATGTAATCATCATTAACAATAGAAAGAGGTGTGCGTTGTGTGGACATTTATATGGCACTTATATAATGTGACAATGTAATCATCATTAACAAGAGAGCGAGTGTGCGTTTGTGTGGACATTTATATGGCACTTATATAATGTGACAATGTAATCATCATTAACAAGAGAAAGAGGTGTGCGTTTGTGTGGACATTTATATGGCACTTATATAATGTGACAATGTAATCATCATTAACAAGAGAGCGAGGTGTGCGTTTGTGTGGACATTTATATGGCACTTATATAATGTGACAATGTTATCATTATTAACAAGAGAGCGAGGTGTGTGTTTGTGTGTGGACATTTATATGGCACTTATATAATGTGACAATGTAATCATCATTAACAAAGAGCGAGGTGTGTGTTTGTGTGTGGACATTTATGGCACTTATATAATGTGACAATGTAATCATCATTAACAATAGAAAGAGGTGCGTTGTGTGGACATTTATATGCACTTATATAATGTGACAATGTAATCATCATTAACAAGAGAGCGAGGTGTGTGTTTGTGTGTGGACAGTTAATGACACTTATATAATGTGACAATGTAATCATCATTAACAAAGAGCGAGGTGTGTGTTTGTGTGTGGACATTTATATGGCACTTATATAATGTGACAATGTAATCATCATTAACAAGAGAGCGAGGTGTGTGTTGTGTGTGGACATTTAATGACACTTATATAATGTGACAATGTAATCATCATTAACAAGAGAGCGAGGTGTGTGTTTGTGTGGACATTTAATGGCACTTATATAATGTGACAATGTAATCATCATTAACAAGAGAGTGATGTGTGTGTTTGTGTGGACATTTAATGGCACTTATATAATGTGACAATGTAATCATCATTAACAATATCTTCGCAATAGTTTGGATGTGTGATGCTGAGGAGATTTCAAATGTTTATACCAGTGAACTCTCAGCATTGATTGATAAACATGCACCTCTATGTACAAAAACAATTGTTCTAAGACCGCCTGCCCTTGTACACTGAGAATCTACATGAACAAAAACATCTTAAACGCAAGCTAGAACGTAAATGGCGTCAATCAAATCTTAACATCGACCATCAGATATATAGGAACCATTGTGCTGTCGTAAATAAGTCACTGAAACAAGCCCGTGAAAGCTATTACATTGACAAAATCGAGTCTTGTGGTCGTGATCAAAAGAGCCTTTTAAAGTAACAAAACATCTTCTAGGCAACACAAATGAAGTTATCTTACCAGCACACTTATCATCCAAGGAACTGGCTCAAGATTTTAGTGATTTTTTCGTGAACAAAGTTGAAACTATAAGAAATAATATATCTTCTCAAGTTACGGATATTTCAATACAATTGATATGGACAATTCAAAATAAAAAATTCCAGGAATTTGAACCAGCATCAGAAACAGAATTTCAAAACTAATCGCAAAGTCGCCAACAAATCGTGCGAACTTGATCCTATTCCAACATGGTTACTGAAATAATGTTCAAAAGAACTAGTTCCCATAATAACTAAAATAGTAAATGCATCTTTAGACACTGCGCATGTACCAATATCATTTAAAAGCTCGCGCATCAGACCTCTCCTGAAAAAAGAAACCTTGGACCCTAATACACTCAAGAATTATAGACCAGTGTCAAATCTACCTTATGTGTCTAAGATTTTGGAGAAGGTTGTAGACTCATGCTTAGAATTCCACATGGAATCAAATAATCTGCATGAACCCAACCAATCTGAATACAGAAAATATCACTCTACCGAAACCGCGTTAATCAAAGTTCAGAACGATATATTACAATCCTTAGACCACAACAATGTAACAATTCTAGTAATGTTAGACTTGTCAGCAGCGTTTGATACCATAGATCACAAGACATTGCTAGAAGGCTGGAGAGCCACTTCGCATTACAGGACAGCCACTTGCTTGATGAGTCCTATCTGAGTGATAGATATCAGACTGTTTGTATAGATGAGAACTGTCGAAGCCGGGCATGTGACATACAGTGTGCCACAAGGGTCGGTCCTAGGCCCAAAATACTATGTCATGTACACAAAGCCAGTTGGTGCTATTTGTCTTAAACATGGATTGAACAGACATTTCTACGCTGATGACTCTCAACTATATATGTCTTTTAAACCAATAAACAACACAACCATCGAAGATACAATCAATCGTGTGACTAACTGTGTCAATGAAATTATTCTCTGGATGAACAGCAACATGTTGAAACTCAATTCAGAAAAAACTGAACTGATTGTTTTTACATCCGAGCGCAACTCAAATGCAGTTTCAAACATTACAGTAAAAGTAGACAAGTCCGAAATAACACAGTCAGCTAATGTAAGAAATCTAGGAGCTTTCTTAGACTCCAAGATGAACATGGAGCAACATGTTAACTCTGTGTGCAGATCCACCTACGCTCAGTTACGGCAAATAGGTCGCATTCGACAATATATTAACACAGATGCCACGAAATCTCTGGTCAATGCTTTAGTTACATCACGGCTTGACTATTGCAATGCGCTTCTGTACGGGGTCCCTCAGTACACGATTAACAAACTGCAAACTGTTCAAAATACTGCCGCCCGCATAATAACCAAACATCAAGGTTCAGTCACATCACACCAATATTAAAGGATCTCCATTGGCTTCCCGTGCAATATAGAGTGAAGTACAAAATTCTTACCCATACATTCAAAGCTCTTCATGGCCAATCACCAGTATATATCAAAGACATGATACATATTTACAGACCAACACGAAATCTACGCTCAGCACATCATCATCGACACTGGTGGTTCCATCAAAAAGTAAACAAGTGAAATACGTGACGGGTGCTTTACATCAGCTGCGCCTACATTGTGAACTCATTACCATCAATATTAGAGACTGTGAAACACTTCAAAGTTTCAAGAGACAGTTAAAGACCTTTACTTTTTGCAAGTCTACGCCGCCTTATCTGAACAGTTTGCAGCGCATGCGCACCGAGCTCGCTCGGCAGTCAATCTGTTCAGGCAGCAGACCTTAATATCAATTACTGTGACATTGAAAGTGCGAGTTCCTTGCTAGTAGTTTGGCAATTAAATTAAATAGTTTTCTTATAGCAGTTTTTAAAGATTTACATTTTTAATTGTATGTTGCTGTTATTACTATTTTTATTGATCCGATTCTTATAAGAATATATTCAATGTATATTGTTAGCCTTAATGAGTCGATTTTTTAACAATATTCTGTGTTATGTTGTTAGTATTTATACAATGTAGTCTTAATCGTATTACTCTTTGAGGTTTGTGTGACCTGATAGTTGTGTTTTAGTTGCTTTAGCTTTTGAGTGTTGGTTTGTAGGTGTTATTTTCATACTAGTAGTGATTGTCTGCTTTAGTCCTGTTAGTTTTGGTTGGTTGTGGTATCTGACAGCCGTGTTAGTACTGAGTTTGTTTAGCGCTATTTAGTGTTGGTGTATATATTAAGTATTAGATTATATAGTGCGTGGTGTGTGTGTTGTGGACAGTTAATGGCACTTATTAGTGTGTACAATGTATGCATCATTTACTAGTAGCGTGCTAGTTATTTAATATGGCGTTGGCGCTTGTCCAGCATTGTAGGTGGTGCTGATCGTTGGCTTATAGAGACCCTGAATTTTTAGTTTACCTAAGTTTGTGATAGTTACTAACTTTCTATGAGGAGCACCATGCATTATATAATTTAGTTGTCGTGTAGCATGGAGCCCTTTCTATAGTACTTTTAGTGGTGTGTAGTATATGTGTATGTGTCAATCGACCTGGCTTTCAATAGCTTATTAGTATGTTAGTCCATGTTTGTTACTCGGTGCAGTTTGAGCAATCTATGTTATATATCTGTTTATATTCTTATAGTTTATTTGTATATGCTATGCCTTTAATGCACTTGTTTGAATGTTATGCATTGCTTCTTTAGATTGTATAGTGATTGTTTAATTATTATTATGTTGTATGCACAGGAAGTTAGAATTGTACTATGTTTTTGATGATAGCATATTGGGGTTATGGTGGGTTAGGGTGTAGTTACAGTGTATTGTGGTTGTATTGTGTGATTTGAGGCAACAGTTGTAAGTTAGTGGTGTTTGGTTGTAATGTTTGGTAATCATATTATTTGTGATTTAGGGTTGTTTTATTATATTGAATTGTCATTGGGAGGACAGGTGGGTTTATGTGGTTTGGTATTAATAGTTTTATATTGTTTGTTGCTATGTTAGATGGAGTGAGTTTGAAATAGGGCGAGGATTGTTTAGATGCTTGGTGAGGAAAATACATTTTGAGTGGGGGGGTGATAGGGGTTAGTTTGGGACACTTTATTAGCTTGTTTGTTGTAATAGTTGGTGAGTATGATGTTGTGTGAAAGGGTGGGGGTTTAGTTTATTGAAAGGAGTAATTATGAGTTTTTAAATTAATATTTATAGGGTGGTTATTGGGTATTTGTTAGGGTATTTTTGTGGTTGTAGGGGTGTGTTAGTTGTGATTTGTTGTTAGATTGTTTGGGGTTTATGTTTGGTTGTGAGTGTTTGTAGTTGTTAATTGTGTTGTTTTGATGGTTTGTTAGTTTGATGTGTGTTGTTGTGTTTGGGTTGAGTATTGTGTAGGTTAGAGGGAATTGTTTTGTGTAATTTATTGGAGGGTGTGTGGGTGTTGGTGAGTTGGGTGGTGAGTGATTGGGTTGGTGTAGTTTGTGGGTTGAGTGGGGTTGGTGGTGAGGGTTAGGGGGTGTTGGAAGTGATGGATGATGGGGATTGGGGGTGTTGGTGGGGGATTTAGTAGGAGTAGATGGTAGTATGTTTTTATGATTAGTGGGAGTTGGAGTGTTAGGTTTTTATGGTGGTAAGTGGATTGTGTGTGAAGGTGAGATGTTTTGTGGTTTTTTTAGTAGTGGGGGGGGGGTATAGGGTGTTTGGAATGTTGGGTGGTTTGTGGAAGGTGGAGTGGAGAAGAGTGTTTGATATTTTTTTGTAGGATTGTGATTGGGATGTGAGTGTTGTGGATATAGTTGGTGTAGAATGTAGATATGTATTATTATTATGTTGTTTTGAGTGATGTTTGATTGTTAAGTTGGTGGATTGTGGAGTATGTGTGGGATATGATGGTGTTGATATGTTGAGGGGAGAGGATGGAGGTTGTAAGTTGTTTGTTGTTAGTAGGGATTTGGTTTGTTGGTTGAAGGAAGTATGGTTTTTGTTTTTGTAGTGGGGGGGTGGATTATGGGTGATTTTATGTTTTGTGGTTTGGGATAGTATAATAGGGGGGTTAGGTGAGTAGGTGTTTGAGAGGGTGGGGGGTTGGTAGTTGAATAGAGATCGAGGGGTAGAATTTGTTGAGTAATATATTTTTTTTAGTTGTATTTGTGTGGATTGATTTTAGTGTTTATTGTTATATTGTATTGGTTTTTTTGTGATGTATTGGTTATTGGTGAGTTTATTGTTGTTTTGTATTGTTTTTTTTTGGGTGGGGAGTTTGTTAGGTTAGGGGATTGTTGTGTGGGTATGTATTTGGTATTGTTGAGTTTGTGAGATAGGTGTTGGTGTGATGTGGGTTGTGTGGGAGTTGTGGAAGTATGTTGATTATGTGATTGGTGAGTGTAGTTGTTGAGTGTGATTGGTGGTAAGTAGTATTAGTTTATAAGTGGATTTAGTGGGTGATAATGGTGGGGTTTTGGGTTTGTTTGGGGGGTGGTGAGGGGAATGTTGAGGATTTGGTGGGTGGAATAGGATAGTTTTGAGTTGTGTTGTTTTGTTAGGTTAGGGGTTGGTTAGGGTGATTTGGTGGTATAGTGATAGTTATTGTGTGGTGGTGAGTTTATGTGATAGGAGTTGGTTATATTAGTGGGTGTGAGATTTGGGTAGGTGTTTGTGGGGGTTGGGGTTGTATATGTGGGTTTGATTTTTGTTGGGTGGAGATGGTGGTGGTAGTTTTGGGGTGGTAGTGGGGTGTTGGTGTTGTTTTATTGGAGTGGAGTTTTGAGGTGTTATGTTTTGAGTTGGTAGATGGGGTTAAGTTTGGTTTGTAGGTTAATGGGTGATGTTGTGGTAGGGGTAGGAGGGAGATTGTAAGAATGGGGGGGGGAGTGTGGTGTTTGGTGTTATGTGATGGATGTCAGTGAGGTGAGTTGAGGTTGTTGTGTTTGGGTTAGGGTAGGGTGTTTTGTGTTGATGGTGGAGTTTTAGAGTTGGATTTGTAGTTGTAGTGAGTGGTTTTTGTGGTTTGGTTTGGGGTAGTTTTATTTGGTGGTGGGTTTGAATTGAGTATAGTTTGTGTGTGTGTTGGTAGAAGGGTTGTGTGTGTGTTGATATTTGTGTGTGAAGGGAGTAGTTTAGGATGATTTATATTTAGTAGTTGGAGATTAGATTTTGAAGTGGGGTTGTGTGTTTAAAGTGAGATTGGTATTGTGTGTATGGGGGAGTAGTGGTTGTTGAATGGTTTGAATATTATGATTTATATATAGAGAGAGAGGGGTGGTTGTGGTGGTTTGTGTAATTTAGGTGTGTAGAAAGGGGATGTATATTTGTAGGATTTTGAGAGGTATTGTTTATGTTTTTGATATTTGTTTGATTTTTGATAGTAGTGTTGTTTTGGTTATAGTTTTTTTTAAGATTTTAGAGGGTTTTGTGTTTTATATGTTTGTTTGGATATTTTTGATTGTGTGTGGTGTATGTGTTAGTATGGGGGTTTGTAGTTTTTAGGTTTTATGTTGTTGGTTTTTTGACTAGATGGTTAGTTATTGTGTATGTAAGTTGTTTGAGGGGTTTTGAGTGATTGTTTTTGTTTGTTATATTATGTATTTGGTTTTTGGGTTTGAGGGTTTATTTGAGTGTTTTTTAGTGGTTGGGGTTGGGATTTTAGTAGTATTTTATAGATAGGGATTGGATATGGTTGGTGTGTTGTTGGAGAGAAGGTTATTGGAGTAGGAAGTGAGTAGAGTGAAATGGAGAGATTCTAGGGTTCTTGCAGAAGGTTAGGGATTTTAGTTTAAGTGGTCTTTAGACTGTCTCTTGGAATACTTGAAGTTGTTTCACAGTCTCTAATATTTGAGTGGTAATGAGTGTCCACAATGTAGGCGCAGCTGGATGTAAAGCACCCGTCACCGTTTGCACTTGTTTACTTTTTGATGGAACCACCAGTGTCGATGATTGGATGTGCTGAGCGTAGATTGCGTGTTGGTCTGTAAATTTGTATCATGTCTTTGATATATACTGGTGATTGGCCATGAAGAGCTGTTGAATGGTATGGGTAAGAATTTTGTACTTCACTCTATATTGGCACGGAAGCCAATGGAGATCCTTGTAATATTGGGTGGATGTGACTGAACCTTGAGGTTCTGGTATTATGCGGCGGCAGTATTGTTGAACAGTTTGCAGTTGTTAATCGTGTACTGAGGGACCCGTACAGAAGCGCATTGCAATAGTCAAGCCGTGATGTAACTAAAGCATTGACCAGAGATTTCGTGCATCTGTGTTATATATTGTCGAATGCGACCTATTTGCCGTAACTGAGCGTAGTGGATCGGCACACAGTTGTATCATGTTGCGCCATGTTCATCTTGGAGTCTAAGAAAGCTCCTAGATTTCTTACATTAGCTGACTGTGTTATTTCGGACTTGTCTACTTTTACTGGTAATGTTGAAACGGCATTGGAGTTGGCGCTCGATGTAAAAACAATCAGTTCAGTTTTTTCTGAATTGAGTGTCAACATGTGCTGTTCATCCAGAGAATAATTTCATTGACACAGTTAGTCACACGATTGATTGTATCTTCGATGGTGTGTTGTTTTATTGGTTTAAAAGACATTATAGTTGAGAGTCATCAGCGTAGAAATGTCTGTTCAATCCATGTTAAGACATATAGCACCAACTGCGTTGTGTACATGACATATATTTGGCCTAGGACCGACCCTTGTGGCACACTGTAGGTCACATGCCCCGCTTCGACAGTTCTCCATCTATACAAACAGTCGGATATCTATCACTCAGATAGGACTCCATCCAAGCTAGTGCTGTCCTGTATGCCGAAGTGCTCTCCAGCCTTCCTAGCAATGTCTTGTGATCTATGGTAGCAAACGCTGCTGACAAGTCTAACATTACTAGTATTGTTACATTGTTGTGGTCTAAGATTGTAATATATCGTTCTGAACTTTGATTAACGCGTTTCGGTAGAGTGATATTTTCTGTATTCAATTGGTTGGGGTCATGCAGATTATTGATTCCATGGAATTCTAAGCATGAGTCTACAACCTTCTCCAAAATCTTAGACACATAAGTTGATTTGACACTGGTCTATAATTCTTGAGTGTATTAGGGTCCAAGGTTTCGTTTTTCAGGAGAGGTCTGAGTGCGCGAGCTTTTAAATGAGTATTGGTACATGCCATGGTCTAAAGATGCATTTACTAGTTTAGTGATTATGGGAACTAGTTCTTTTGAACATTATTTCAGTAACCATGTGGAATAGATCAAGTTCGCACGAGTTGTTGGCCGACTTTGCGATTAGTTTTGTAATTTCTGGTTTCTGATGCTGGGTCAAATTCCTGGAATTTTTGTTTTGAATTGTCCATATCAATTGTATTGAAATATCCCGTAACTTGAGAGATATATTATGTTCTTATAGTTTCAACTTTGTTCACGAAAAAATCACTAAAATCTGAGCCAGTTCCTTGGATATAATGTGCTGGTAAGATAACTTCATTTGTGTTGCCTAGAAGATGTTTTGTTACTTTAAAAAGGCTCTTTTGATCACGACCACAAGACGTCGATTTTGGTCAATGTAATAGCTTTCACGGGCTTGTTTCAGTGACTTATTTACGACAGCACAATGGTTCCTATATATCTGATGGTCGATGTTAAGATTTGATTGACGCCATTTACGTTCTAGCTTGCGTTTAGAGTGTTTTGTTCATGTAGATTCTCAGTGTACCAAGGCAGCCGGTCTTAGAACAATTGTTTTTGTACATAGAGGTGCATGTTTATCATCAATGCTGAGAGTTCACTGGTATAAACATTTGAAATCTCCTCAGCATCACCACATCCCAAACTATTGCGAAGATATTGTTAATGATGATTACTTTGTCACATTATATAAGTGCCATTAAATGTCCACACAAACACACACATCACTCTCTTGTTAATGATGATTACATTGTCACATTATATAAGTGCCATTAAATGTCCACACAAACACACACCTCGCTCTCTTGTTAATGATGATTACATTGTCACATTATATAAGTGTCATTAAATGTCCACACACAAACACACACCTCGCTCTCTTGTTAATGATGATTACATTGTCACATTATATAGTGCCATATAAATGTCCACACACAAACACACACCTCGCTCTCTTGTTAATGATGATTACATTGTCACATTATATAGTGTCATTAAATGTCCACACACAAACACACACCTCGCTCTCTTGTTAATGATGATTACATTGTCACATTATATAAGTGCCATAGAAATGTCCACACAAACGCACACCTCTTTCTATTGTTAATGATGATTACATTGTCACATTATATAAGTGCCATTAAATGTCCACACACAAACACACACCTCGCTCTCTTGTTAATGATGATTACATTGTCACATTATATAAGTGCCATATAAATGTCCACACACAAACACACACCTCGCTCTCTTGTTAATAATGATAACATTGTCACATTATATAAGTGCCATATAAATGTCCACACAAACGCACACCTCGCTCTCTTGTTATGATGATTACATTGTCACATTATATAAGTGCCATATAAATGTCCACACAAACGCACACCTCTTTCTCTTGTTAATGATGATTACATTGTCACATTATATAAGTGCCATAGTAAATGTCCACACAAACGCACACCTCGCTCTCTTGTTAGGATGAGATTACATTGTCACATTATATAAGTGCCATATAAATGTCCACACAAACGCACACCTCTTTCTATTGTTAATGATGATTACATTGTCACATTATATAAGTGCCATATAAATGTCCACACAAACGCACACCTCTTTCTATTGTTAATGATGATTATCTATCCCGATATTGAATTATATCACGCTATGCAGTTATATCAATCTAAGCAATTATATCACGCTGTTCAATTATATCACGCTATTCATTAATTATATCGAGCTAAGCAAGTATATCACGCTGTTCAATTATATCACGCTATTCAATTATATAACGCTATTCAATTAATTATATCACACTATGCAGTTATATCACGCTAAGCAATTATATCAATTATCCAAGCGGTCTGTGTGTAATAAAATGCGCAATCACCACACATTCAAAACAAGCAAGTTACATCCATAAATAATTACATACATCGATGGTTAACGTTTTTCATATTTGAAGACAGTCTTAAAATATGTCACACTAGAAAACGGTTATTTCCAATGTCACTAGATATAAAAGTCGAACAGGGATGTACACACATGAAGTTACGCTTTGTTTTCATATTAAATGAAGATGTTTCAAAACTACTACACTATGTTATAAATTTGTTTTTGAATTAAGATCAGAATGCTGAAACATGAAGCAGGCGAAATACAA